>NDXB01015530.1:0-64511 GCA_002631895.1 Agapornis roseicollis | reverse complement strand
ATGACACCAAGCTGTGTGGTTCGGTGGATACGCTGGAGGGAAGGAATGCCATCCAGAGGTACCCTGACACGCTTGTGAGGTGGGCTGATGCCAAACTCATGAAGTTTAACCATGACAAGTACAAGGTCCTACACCTGGGTCCGAGCAATCGCAGGCACAGCTACAGGTTGGGCAGAGAAGAGATTNGCTTGTGAGGTGGGCTGATGCCAAACTCATGAAGTTTAACCATGACAAGTACAAGGTCCTACACCTGGGTCCGAGCAATCGCAGGCACAGCTACAGGTTGGGCAGAGAAGAGATTGAGAGCAGCCCTGCGGAGAAGGGCTTCGGGGTGGTGGTCGATGAGAAAATGAACATGAGCCGACTGCAGTGTGCGCTTGCAGCCCAGAAAGCCAACCGTATCCTGGGCTGCATCAAAAGGAGCGTGACCAGCAGGTCGAAGGAGGTGATCCTGCCCCTCTACTCTGCTCTCATGAGACCTTACCTGGAGCATTGTGTGCAGTTCTGGTGTCCTCAACATAAAAAGGACATGGAGCTGTTGGAACAAGCCCAGAGGAGGCCACGAGGATGATCAGGGGACTGGAACATCTCCTGTATGCAGATAGGCTGAGAAAGTTGAGGCTGTTCAGCCTGGAGAAGAGAAGGCTGTGTGGAGACCTCATAGCAGCCTTCCAGTATCTGAAGGGGGCCTATAGGGATGCTGGGGAGGGACACTTCATTAGGGACTGCAGTGACAGGACAAGGGATAATGGCTTAAAACTTAAACAGGGGAAGTTTAGATTGGATAGAAGGAAGAAATTGTTTCCTGTTAGGGTGGTGAGGCACTGGAATGGGTTGCCCAAGGAAGTTGTGAATGCTCCATCCCTGGCAGTGTTCAAGGCTAGGCTGGATGAAGCCTTGGGTGGCACAGTTTAGTGTGAGGTGTCCCTGCCCATGGCAGGGGGTTTGGAACTTGATGATCTTAAGATCCTTTCCAACCCTAACTATTCTATGAATCTATATGGGAGGCCTTGTGGAAAGGGAGCTCTGCTAAAAAATACTAGCAGGCTAGAATATGAGCCAACCAACTGCAAGAAAAGAGTCCCAGCTCCAGACAGCACTCAACTGAGAACTTGAAACTGCACAATTTTGAAAATAGGTTCTGGTACATTGTACTCCTCCACCTTCCCAAAGAAATGACTTTCAGAACTTCCAAAGACCTTTAAAGTCTTGTCACAACAAGGGAAATAGCCCATTCCCAAACCTTTGTGAGACTAACTACTAATGAATCTCAGTAACACAGAAGCAACCAAAAAAGGTATTCATGGCAGGGGCCCTTCTGCATATGGCCAAGTTCCTTCAAGGGGTGAGATGTCACTTGATTACTATAGCCTTACAAGGTTTTGTATTATGACTGATATTATGCAGCAATGCATGCTGCACATGTACTTTGTACTCATGTACAAAAAATTTTATTAATAAAAACTATAATCCTTGATTGGCCTTATTATTCTTAACTTGTCTTATAAATATTTAAAGAGATTACTTCCTAAAATAGTACAGGAATAGTACATTATTTGCCATGCAGAAACTATAATAGGATAAATGTTAAATATGAGAATCCTGTATTTCAAGTTTATATTTGTATTCTGTTGAATGGTACAAATGTGAAGAGTGACTCACAGGAACGGTTCTCATGCTAAAAAGAGTTTGGGAGCTGCTTATGTGACAAGTGCCACTGACAATACGACAAAAGCCTGATATCTTGATGAGATTAAGACTTGCCATGTATTCTGTCCTCTACCTCTTCCAAACGTTTTCCCACTCATTTCCCCCTCTATTCAATACGCTAAATTAAACCTGTTGTAGAAGGCTTTTATTCTGAATAAAACCGGTGAAAATACAATTTATGCTGAAAGCCAAAGCTGAGGCAAGTCACGTTTTTTGCTGTTATTTGCTAGCTGTCGTAGGTGGGACCCACTCTTGTATCTTCTTGCGAGTAGTGGAGTAAGGTACGTACTGTCCGGGAGTGCCACTCAGATTGAATTTATGGTTCTCCCAGATAAATTTCCGAGCAACTGGTGGATGAGTAGTTGGAGGGTCATCCGTCATTGAATGAAGCCAGCGATGCCTTAAGAGGAAAAAGACACACTGTCATTAAGGAACATTACATGACCTGTAACAAGCCTTCCTCCCAAAGGTTCTCCTCTGAAGACACTAAGGATTTACCTGGGGGGATAATGGTAGTATAATTTTATTCCAGTATGCCTTTGAATGAGGGTATGGGATGCTGATTCAAAGTAATTACACAAACATAACTGATAAGTAAGAGTTCTGCTTCTAAGCAACTGAAAGCACACTTAAGTTTGAATTTCCTGTTCTTTTGTATGCTCAGTATTTGATCAGACTATTTAATTGTTACCTGTTTGTATGGCCTTAACCAGCCAGCCAGGTCCAAATGGCAAAGCCACAAGGTCTTGTTTCATTGTCTGGGTTTTGGTTTTTTTTTGTTGGGTTTTAGGTTTTTGGTTTGGTTTGATTACCAAAAGACTATGCTGCACAACAACTTCAGTACCAACTCCAAAGCATTCATGAAGCTAGGACTTGGTATATGAATTAATGGTGCAAGTTCACCTGCAACAATCAATCACCTAAATGTTTACTGAGTGCACAATGAAATGATTAATACCAATCAGGAATGGAGTAATTACCAAGTGATTATAGTGATTATCTTTTACCTAGGAACTACATGCCAATCCTCGCCTGTGCAAACAACATTAATGATCAAGCAAAGTACTTTCCATAACAATTTACTGAAACACTATAGCAGAGATCAACTGAATTGGTTTCATCCCATCTCTATTACAGTGCCCAAAGCAGCTTTCAAACCTGAATAATTATTTGCCAGTTCTTCATTCTGCGTGCACAGTTGACAGAAGTGAGGTTATGACTTTTTTTGCAAGCTTATGTATTTTTTACTGAGGTATAGTTAAAGAGGCTTTTGCTAATCAGCTTTTGTCAAAGACTCGACCTAAAAATAAGAAGTCTTCTATTCCAGTTATTATTAGAGATCCTAAAAATTGCATCTTCAGCCTTTAGCAACAAATCTGGCACACTTCATTGATACAGCAAAACAAAATCTCAATAAAAGTAGTGAGAAACAGACTGACAAGTCTATTCTAAATCTGAAGAGCTCTACAGAAGGTTGATTATCTTTCCAGTCAAATAGCTACTAGACATTTATTTCAGAAAAGCTAAAAATCACAACTTTGGATATAACTTCAGTACTAAATCTCACTTTAAAAAATGTCAGCCACATGTTCATTTTCTAGAAGTAAAAAAACAAACCAACCCCAAAACGAAAGCCACAAGTTATAAGATTAAGGACTGTCAGGCTTGAATACAAAACCAGATAGAACAATAAAATCCTTTAAAAGTAAGAAAACTCAACTTGTTTAGAGGTAAAGAAGGGCCTCCCATGAGAAAAATCATCCACTTACGAGTTTGGAAGAGATATATATATATATATATTAAGTTCCTCCCCCCACTCTCCTTTGTAATTCTGGTATCATCTGGAGTACACATTTCCACAACTTCTATTATAAAAGATCTGGGGTAATGATTTCTGTCTGGAAGAAAGCACCCCCATAGCACTACAAATCACGATGTGGTCTTGAGAATACAGGATCAAGCTTTGCTCGATTTTACTGTTGGTGATGGGACAGAAATAGTTAACAAAATGATCTCCAGGCGTTATGGCCCTGGTTGGGCTTAAGCCTTAGGAAGGTAAAGAAAACACCAGGTGTTAATGTCTTGTAGGGCCTAGGCCTTGGGAACAGTAAAGAGAACAATGTGAAGTGTCAAGATCAGTTAGCAAAACAAAGCAGGCAGTTTGCAAGGTAAACAGGATGTGTAACTCAAAGGCAGACCAAACCAGGTAAATATTTGTAACCCTCAGTAGTTTTGCTGAATCAGGATGACAAGGAAGTAAGAGTGGAAAGTTACTGCTTAACACTTAGTGGACTATGAAAGGGATGAAAGACACACAATAAAGGTCTTCAGATTTCAGCAGAACTGGAGTCTGTCTTTGATACGCCACATATTACCAGCCTCTGAAATGCCCTGGCCACATTTTACAAAGCTCTGACCTTAGGTGAACTCCCTCTCCCAGTTCACAGCCATAAGAATTGTGTACTAGTGTGCTTCACACCACCTGAGATATCATGCCTCCTGTGAGGAGCCTCAAAGTTGGCAGGAACAAGAGTTTCAGGGCTTAAGCCTGGTCACGATTTCCCTCAGAAGCTCAGCATGTTATTTACAAAAGCTTTTGGTTAGCACAGAATCTGTTGTCTCAAACAAAAGCTCTCACTCTCCACTTAAGTAAAGATATGCAAAATCTGAAAACTTTATTTTGGGAAGACTTTCCCCTTGACAACCTTCCTCAAAGAGTCCTTTGAAGCTCTGCTTTCTCATAGACTCTGTTCTCAGATGTGCAAGAAAAGCTTTTCATGCACTAGATTGAACAGCATGAATAAAGAGATTTGACATCTTGCAGATGGCCAGATTTCCATATAAATTCTCCCTATAAATCCATGCATGGCAAAAAAGGATTCAAAAGCAATTAATGACTTAAACCTTACAAAAAAGCATACAGCTTACACAGAGCAAAGACAATCAGGAGGACAGCAGAAGCTCTGAAGAGACTGAAGCAGCTTCCTGAACCACAGAGCGGAGTCACTACCAAGCAGACTGAAGCTAACAAAGTTTCTGGCCTTTTCCTTGGGTAGATAGATGACAATATCATCAAATGCTCTCAAGACTCCATGAGAATTTTCCCCCAAGTCTTAAACAAATATTTAGAAGTAAGTTTCAAACTGAACCTACAAGGGAATGGAGCCAATTATACGATGTACAAGCTGTTGAACAAGAACTGATGCTACACAAACTCTGTAGCTATTACCATATGTGCATCTGCAAGGTTCAGGCACCATCTATGTAAGTTCAGGATGTTTGCCAACTGGTTGGCATCCACCTTTTTCAACAAGTTAACCATACTGCAGTAAGATACAAGAGAAGTGAAGTTGTGTGTTATGGTCAAAGGGCAGAGAAGAATAGGAAGAGAAGAAAAAAGGGACAAGAAACATGGTTTTATTTGTTTGCACTTTGATTTCTCATGCATGCTGCCATAAGATACCACTGCATAGTAATGAGACAGCATCCCATTTACCTGAAACCATACAGTAGCATTTAATCTAGATATAAACCCCACAAATTTATTGTGAAGCTACTAAAAGGGCAGAAATTTTACCCCCCTCCTTTTCTGCTCAATCTTTTTGTTTATTTTCCTTGGAGGCAGACTTTAAAAGCAGCAGCTTTACAGGAGATTAGCACATTTCTTTACATTTCTTAGTATACTGGCACTTGTAAGTCTGAGATGCTACATTCCTTCCTACTTCAGCTGTCAGATTAACTAAAGAGGATGTAGGTTATTAAACCGAAGTTGAATGTTAACTATTCCATCTATGAAGTTAGCACCCCTGAGGCTCCTTCCAAATATGTCAGATTTGCACTATAAGGAATTAAACATCAAAGCAGAGGACAGATATTATACATACAACAGTGCTGGCAAAATAAAGTGCCCCTGCAAAAGGAGGAAACTCTTCTAAAATTACAGTTCTTCTTACACTGGGCATAACATATTGAAAGAGCAAATTATTTTTAACTCATTTGTTTACATAAACCAGTTGCCAATCTGTTCTCCAAAGTATCTGGCCAAAACACAAACCAACTTACATTAAACCAGATAAATGGTAAAAGGATAGTGGGCGAAGAGCCATGAAAAGACTCTGAATATGATGTAAGAGAAGCACAGCTAGAATCTAGGATATCAGGGCTTTACTTGCATGGACTTTGGACTTTCCAAAGGAAGCATTACTTCACAGCATAACCCCACCAAAAGTGGAAAACTGATTTCCAAGTTTCACACTCCCCCCAAGTAAACTCAGGCTGAACTTCCCAGAATCTTTGTAAAGAAAACACAGAGTCACAAGGAGTTAACACAACTACATCAGAATAAACCACAAGCCTACATACTCTTGTACAGCAATATTTTTCAAAAAAGGAAGTCTCGATTCCCTGTATAGTAGACATATGTCAAAACAACTCTTCTGATGTCCTCCAGACTGTGATTTCAGTACATCCGTTGTCAGAAGACATTACATCAATTATTTCAGAATGCTGAAAATACTCAGTGGTTCCTAAAAATGCTACTACAGTATGTTATGTTTTTTCTTGCTGCTTTTTCCTTTTCTCTAGTATCTTGACTAAAGGTAAAGGGTAGCTAAATGAATTCTCATTTTATTTTCCCAGACAGCTGTTTTCAGAACTTCTCAATATTCCAAGATGCTTTTTCCCAATTCATCACACACGGTAAGGTCCACCTGACTGTATTTCAACAATCGTTCATATTCTATAAGCC
Source organism: Agapornis roseicollis (assembly GCA_002631895.1). NCBI lineage: Eukaryota > Metazoa > Chordata > Aves > Psittaciformes > Psittacidae > Agapornis > Agapornis roseicollis. The sequence goes on along the minus strand of NDXB01015530.1, from coordinate 58,054 downwards.
TGAAAGTACACAACTGTCCACAAAACTATTCTTCAGGATGCACAGAAGATGCACAGAAGAAAGGGAGTGTTTTTCCTGCGTATCTGCTTGCGTTTTCTATTCCTCTCAAGAAAACAGTGTAATCAGTAAGATAATCTGTAGTGTGATCCTACATGCAGTACGATTTTTATAAGAGCATTGCAAAATCATTACAAACGAGTTAGCATTACTATTTAAAAAAGAAAAATCAGACATCTCTAGGTTAGCCCTGGTCAGTTTCTTTAGAACTGCCATGTTTAGGCATGACGGTTCCAAAATAGTTTCTGAAAGTACCACCAGCATAAACCATAGTAAAACCTGCTTCCGCCCACAGAGGCTACAACATACCCACAAAATGCTCTGCTTAGCTGAATTAACTAAAACTTGGAGTGAAAAATCAGCATTGAGAAGAAGTATTCAGACCACAACCCAGCTGTTACAACAGTAATTTATATGCCTCCCCGCTGACAGAAGGATGCTAAGCTTTTCATCTGTTGAAGGCAAGGCTACTGCTTTAAGAGATAAATATTTTTTACAACCGACAGGACAGGTGCTATTATACTAGAGACCAATTTCATCTCTTTTTTAATAGAAGTAATTTCACACAACCTAATTTATTTCTAAGACATTTCCCGGTCCAGTAAACCCATTCAATTCCCTCTGTAGCTGCACAACCCCAATGCTGACATGGACAGAAACTTGTACAATACGTGAACAATACACAGTCTCAGTTCAGAAGTTTATGCCACTTCAAAAATTTAAGATGGTGAACCATCAGATGAAAAATAAATAGAGTCTTAAAAACTGGCACGTATTCCCACTCAAAATATTTCTGTTTTTAAAGATGTACCTAAACAGTCTAAAATTAAATGCCAGTGATTTAGACGTGTCACAAAGCTAGGAGTCCTACATAAGAATAAACATCTAGGGTTGCCATGGGACATACAAATTTATCAGTGATAAAAAAGTACCCCAAAACTCGAACAGTACTGCGCAACTAAGTTCCCTGAGAAAATACCTGAGGAGACAGGACTGTTTACCCTTTTGTGCCCCACTGCACTGCCCAGTCTTGAAAATAAACTAAATTTTTACTGTTTCTTCTTGGGCAATTTTTCCCACATTGATGGAAAACCATGTGATCTAAACAAGTTACTTGATCCTAGAAACACCACTTTGATGGTGTTTTTACGGAGGTTTTTAAGCACACAATAAACAACATATAAGCACTAGCAAAGAAAAGAGAAAAAACAAAAAAGGGTGATTCAAAATAAGGAACATCTTGAAAACTGGCACAATCTAATAGTGCAAGGATAAACCCCAACAATTATTACGCAGATAACAAGGAAGAGCTCAGCACTGGCATGAACATGCTGGTTTTGGAGATTCTGATACCACTTCTAAAAAATAATGCCATTAGGCTTTTACTGGAGAAGACGAAAAAACATTCACTGCATTAAATCTAATTTTAATGCTGGGAGAATTTGAAGCAAAATTGACTACCTAGACAATCTACCCACATGTTTCTCAAATGTTCTAATGACAGCCACAATTTAGGAGTTTAGATAATTCATCTCAGCCTTGCACAGAACATCTATGAGAAAAACAATAAAAGCCAGTGTTCACCCATGCTCAGTCTACCCACGTGCCTCTAACTTCATACCATCTTTCACTGCTTTGTGGCTGAAGTGCTATTCATACTCCCCAAGAATAAGGTAGTGATTGGCTTTGCTAGCATATACTGTTACTTTATTTGGGATGTGTTTTTTCCTGAGTTATTTAGGAAGAAGTTATTTAGGAAGAAGTATTAACAGCTGTGTGGCCAGAGATCTTCTGGAACTCGAGGTTGTACTTATTACTGAAAAGCATGAACAGAAAACAAAACCTGAAGAGAAAATATAGTCAAGTAGTAGTCAACATATTGAGCTGAGTACCCTGGCCCTTTGCTGTTCATCATCTTGTAGAGTATCAAGGCATATCCACTGAAACAATTATGCTGTTAATGGCTGCAGAATAAGGCATGTTGTTCCATCAATGCCTTACCTTCTTTGGGCTCTTGTCTAGAATGGATAATTTAAAGTATTTTTTTCTCCCTCAGGCTGCTCAACACTATTGTAGGCTTTGCCAAACCATTAAAATGGAATCACAGTAAGGAAAATTGGAAGACTGGCTTCACCTGCTCAATCTGGCTGGCAAAATCTTCTCATTCCAAGAAGCAGGGAGTGTGACAGTTAAGACAGAGGGCAATATAACACTATGAATACGGATTAAAAGTAGCCAGTCTCAAATCTTCTGGCCATATATATGATAGCTGCACCTAAGAAAACTTTATAATTAGTTTTTTTAACCTTGTGCTTTCTAATACAAGAAAATATACAGGCAATTCTGGTGTCTGGCCACATTATTAAGCTAAATAGCTTACCATTCAGGCGGCACCATGCTTCCATCAACTTCCCAAAATGTATTTTTGCCATTCATTTCCTCAGTATAGATGACCCATCTGTGGCGACCTTAAATAAACAGGAATATTTTATCAGCTCAAAAAACCAAATTGTTTTCATATAAAGAAGAGAACAAGGAAAAGTATGTTCACAAAAAGTATCTACCATTAGAGGCACTTATTTCAAAGTCTCTACAGCTTTTATTTTTCTAAGTCTTCCACATTTCCACTGATACTGTATTTTGATATGCCCCCATGAGGAAACAAGTATTAGCTATTTTATAAGTAATGGGAAATAGGAACTTAGAAAATTTTCAGGCAGAGAAACAGTTTTTTGGAGGAGTCTTTTCCAAAAGGACATTACAGAATCATAGAATCGTTAGGGTTGGAAAGGACCTTAAGATCATCTAGTTCCAACCCCCTGCCATAAGCAGGGACACCTCACACTAAACCATGCCACCAGGGCTTCATCCAACCTGGCCTTGCACACCGCCATGGATGGAGAACTCACAACCTCCCTGGGCAACCCATTCCAGCATCTCACCACCCTACCAGGAAAGAATTTCTTAGAAGCTGAAGATTAAGTTTCAGCCAGATAAAACTACGAACCAATGTTTACCAGCAGCTGCTTTCCCCAGGTACCCTACAAGTTAACCTACAGCAGGCAGACCTTGGCCTACTGAGCATGTCAACTGCATACACATCACCTTCCACCTTTGTTGTTTTAGCTGTTTTTTTAAGTACTCTACAAATGTTATTTAAAATCCCATTACTTAAAGTAACAGGAAGTTTAAGCTAATCTGTGTCTCTTCGCCATGAAATGCTCACACAAGTAAATATAGCTGCAAGGCAGTTTTAAAGGCATTTCTCTCTTCCCACACCTTTTAAGCTACTATCTTTTAGGTCAGGGACAAAACTCAGCCCTCAATTACATTCTCGTATAGGCATACCTATATAGAAAGCATCTGACTGGCTTACATTTGTCCTAAATTTCAGATTGACTATGTTGGCAAAGGAACTGAGAGAAGCAATAGAGAGACAGAAGATGTCAAAGCATTTCCTGCCTCCTCTTTAAGACTCACACAAGTCAAATGCAAGGAAGACAGGCAGACAGCACATTTTATTTCACTAACAGAAGCTACACAAGCTATACAAAGTTGGACAGTCAGTCAGGAGGCGTTCACACTAGTACACATACCAAAAAAGTTTCTTTTGTCTTCATAGTATCTGTTTCCGTATTTGTCAGTTCCTACCAGTGTACCAGTCTTCAAATCATTGACCCTGTGAATTTCCAAAACAAAACTTTCAATTGACATCATGTTAGAATTAAGTTGTGATAGAGGTTTCTTAGGGGTTGGTAGAAATCTGTAATGAAAACTCTTAAGCACATATATATATTCAAAAACTGTGCAAGCTTATGGGTGGCAAAACATAATCACCAACTCTGTAACTAATGCCAGCATGCCTGTACTGTGCACTCCACTGACAGGATAATAAAAGTTATACAAAAAGGCCTTTGGGGGTTATTATTTATTTAAAAGCTCTTCATAGTGGAAGACAAAGCAACTCTGCAATATAGCACAATGTAACACCCACAAAACCTTAAATGCTGTAGAAGGGATTCCCAGAGACATGTGTTAATACACTTGGTTGAAGATGCTATCATTCTTCTCAACTACTTGTTACAAGCATTCCAGCTTGAATTGCCATGGAAAAGTGGTCATCACTAAAACACACTGAGAGATCTCACATGTCCATGTGGGCACTAACCACCAAGAGAGAGAAGAACAGTAGTATTTTAAGCCATCGTAGCTGCTTGCCAAGGAAATACACACTAAACCCTGAATTACAACTGTTACTTTCTAGCTTTTGTGTAACTATGAAAGACGTAAGCATTTAGAGAAATTCAGAATAAAACTCTTGTAGAAAAAAAGTCTCCTGACTTGGGTAGATCATTTCTCCAAGTAATTACTTCTAAAAGACATCAGTTGTTGTAAGATACACCTTGATCACTCTTCCTATAAGCACAAAGTCTATTCCTTGAGCTGGGATGATTCAATGGCCTGAAAGATGAAAGGGGGGCAGTGACTATGTTTGTGGTTATACAGTTACGAGGATCAGGTGTGATTTTCCACCTAGCACTCCTCTCTTCTAACTTCAGTCTTCTGAATGGAAAAAAAGAGAGCACTGCCTCCAGTCCTGTCTATTCTCTTTCTTCATGGTAGAAAGGTGTTTACATAACCTGTGACCTTTGACTCATAAGCTCCCTGACAAGACATTCCTTAAGACCTGCTTAGGAAGAGGTACTTTAGTGAAACCTAATACTCAAACTCTTCTACACTTTAATTTTCTTGGCTCCATTTCTTCTTGAGAACTGCCAGTGTAATAGCTACTGCCTGAAAAGGGAAACAAGGTGGAGACAAAACTTAGGGAGGATGACAGAAAACAATAATAATAATAAAACAGTAGCCAGGAAAATTATATATGGTCTTAACTGCTTAATAGCTTGAAAAAACATTGTGCAAGAGGATGGTCTACCTGAACTGTCTACCGTGGAGACAGAAAAGCCAGAAGCTGCCTGTCATCACAGGTAGCAGGAATACAAAGTTGAGATGCCCCAAAAGACAAGCTGACCTCAGTAAAGTATGCAATATAGTACCAGAAACAAATGAAAAAATAATTTAAAATGTATAATAATTGTAAAGGGACTAATACATTGACAGGAAGAAGACAACATGCTCAGCTGAAAGAAGAAACAGAATTGATCCAAGGTGTCTAATGAAGTTCCACAAAGAATGTTGATGTTAGTAACCTTATTTAACACTTCACAAGGTTCCTGGCCAAAACACCAAACCAGAAACCCCATCCCCAGAAAGCACAGGGATCTTACAGATTATGATACTACAGACAGAGAAAGGTTACATTGTTGTATAGGAGGTCTGGTACTGTCTTCAGGGCTGGACTAATATCAGCAGCATGGAACTCAATGGTATGATGGTCACAGCACTGGTAGGAAGGTGTTGCACTGGGAGACTAGTAAGACCTGCAGGACTATGTGTGTAATGCAAGGAGAACATCTGGATTTCACAAGGCAATAACAAGCTGTCAATGAAGGGACACTGAGGGGAAAAAAACACCAAAGCTGACCGTAGGCTGTACCAGGTGAACTGAGCTGTCTCCAGTGAACAAAACTAGTATTAAAGCCACTGCATGAAAATACTTATGAGGCCTGACCAGCACCTGTGTAAAATGTTTAACCACTCAAAATGGATAAATTTAAACTGCAAAGAAAGAGGGCTATTATGATGACTGGAATAAAATGAATCACAAAGGCTCAGAAATCTTGCCTTGTCTCTTCTAGTGTAACCTTGATATATAGCAGAGAACCTCACCTTTGCATATCCTCCCTATCCCATACTCTTTCTTGACTTCCCACTAGTGATTAAAACCAGGCTTTTTGGTTACATGGTCAGGCCTACAACATTCACTGGGCTCTGAAGAAATGTTTAACTACTTTTCCAAGGCCCGCTATAAAGATAACAGATTACTGACACTGTCAAATTCAGACCATGTACCATTCAGACTTAGTAAATGTGTAGCTCCTCCTGTTTGGGAGGAGCTTCAAGAACAGCTATCACAATTCAAAACACAATTCAAAATACTATTCACAAGGTAGAGATGTGAGCAGGGAATAAAAACAGTATAAAGTTTAATGTGGATGGGTGTGAAGTTCTGTGCTTGGGGGGCAAAGTACCCAGACATGACTGGAAATAAAGGAAACAATTAATTCTGCAAGAAGATTCCACTGGAGCTAGAGAGCACTGAGCACAAGTCAGCAGTGACAACCTGTTGCCAAAGAGGCAGATGTACAGTTTGAAGTGTTGAAGAATTGCAGCTCGTGAAGCAGGTGAGTTAATTCCTTGTTTTACACAGCAGGATTTCAGCAGCAGCACATGCACAGAAACACAGAAGGTGGCTGCAGCAGAGCTGAGCGTCAGCACGGTGGACACGGCTGTGGCAACAAGGCTAAGAAGAGCTGAGGCTGAACTGCTGGAGGCTGAGAGATAAAACCGGCCAGGGCAGTACTGACAGCGCAGCATCGAGGAACCAATCAACCTGCCTAAAGATGAGAGGACAACGGCCGGAGCCTGGCTGGAGAACGCTCTGACCACAGTATCGGCGGACGATGGGGGCTGAGGGCTGCGCAGCGCGCCGCACCGCCCCAGCACACCGCCGATCGGCCCGCAAGGTACGCCGCGGCCTCCTCCTGCGGCCTGCCCAGCGCCGCGCACCGCCCAGAGTGAGCAAAGCCCACCGGCCGCCCCGGCGCTGCGGTGAGCGGCGGCGAAGGGCCGCCTTGTGCCGGCCGCTCACACCCGGTAACCCCACTTCGTGAGAGGCAGGGCGCTGGCCGCCCGCCCATCCACCCGTCAAGGTGACCCCGCGGTGCGGCGACGTGGGAGCCCCCGCCGCCTGTGCCGGGCGCACCGGACGCTGGGCGCCCCGTTACCTCAGCAGCTGCCATACGGCACCGCGGACGCCCCCGTGGCCGCCGAGGTGCTTCATCGCCCTCTTCAGCAGCTGCACGTACTCCGCCATCTTGAAGCGGTACAACCCGGTCCCGGCCTGGAGCCGCCCCGCCTCCCGCCGGGACAGCACCGCCTCATCCTCCCAGCAGCGGAGCGGGCACTGCCAGGTGCAGGCGCTGTCTCGCTGCCTCTCGTTTCTATGGTGGCTGCCGACGCTCCCCGGTGATGGTGAGGCCGCGGCGGGTGGACGCCGCCTCTGAGGCTGTCCGGGCCTGCGTCCAACTTGGAGCAGGCCCGCCGTGGCTCTCCCTGGCCTGCCCTGAGACAGGGCAAGGAGGGAGATACACTGCCCTCCAGGCAGCCCCGTGCTGTCCTGCCCTGCTGCCGAGTGCGGTACTCCTGATCCTGCCTCAGCCCCGCAAGCAACTCTTCAGCCATCCCCTGCTGCTCTGTGACCCGCTCCAGGGAGGAAGATGGCACCACCGTCCTTGTTAGCTGTCCTGTAAGCATTTGTAGGCTGCAGTTATATTTCCCTCTCCACCTCTTCACCGGGATGTAGGTTCAGAACTCCCTCAAAACCCATCCTCACAAATACATGAGTCCTTGGCTGCTGGCCGTTGCAAAAACCTTCAGCTGTAGTTGAATCTCACCGCCCTGTTTGAAAAGCACCCTGGTATCCCAGGTACTGCCACCACTCCGGGCACGGGCGTGACAGTTCTCCAGAGCAGGCAGACCACACATTTCCCAGTACATCTATCGTGTTTTTGTGATAACCCAGAAACAACCAGCAGCAAGATCCTACTTCTGGCCTTTGCTAAGGTTGCTGAAGGGTATTTTCTGATGAAGATGCTGAAATTTGTACTTCCAATCTGCATAGTCTAAATCCATAGAAAAGCGTATTGGTGGCTGCTCACATGTGAAAATCAACAAGAGACAAATTCAGGATAGGGACTCCCTTCCTCACCTTTTATTTCTGTTTTGTTTTTAATAAAAATGCCTACTGTTTGTCCTTGTTTTCACACAGGTCACAAGTACCGAAAGGGGCAGTGAGGAGTCCAGGATTGCCTAGATCAAAAAATAGGAGGTAGGGGAGGTGACACCTCACCCCATGCAAACTGTGCTTTTCCTAGCTCTGGGAGGCTATTTAGGAACATACATCTCTTATCCACTTTCCCATCTGTATCTTGTCCCACTGTCTTCTGGTTCTGCACCAGCAGGAAGAAATATTTTTGATCTCCTTGCTGGGGACCTTGGGAGTACTTTACTGCAGTTACTGCAAGGCTGGTCTGGCAGGGTGCGGATACTACTTCACTGACCTTCACAAGGGCTGAAAATAGATCCATGCTACCTTATCAGAGCAGGCAGGACTTGGAAGAACACTTGATGAACACAGCTTCAGTGCTGCAGCCAGCACTGGCTGCTCAGTGGAGCCCAGGTGTCTGGACGGGCCAAGTGGCTGGGTGCTGACACTACTGGAACCTGGGATTTGGGAAGGGACAAAGAGGTTGATGTGAAATAATTAGTAGGTGGTGTTAAAACTGGAAGGAAAATGAGACTGTGAAAAAGGTCTGCCAGCCAAGGTCACAGTGTGGAAATATGATAGCCATGTTAATGTAAAGTCCAGTGTAAGTTTCCTGTTCAACAGTTTTTAATTTAAACACAAGTGATTTTGTGTTCAGACACAAACCACAAGCCCGGCTGATTTGGTGTGCTGTGCTGTAACCACAGCATCTGTTTTGTGGCAAGTCTCAGGCTCCAGTACACTTGTGGCAGGTTATTTACATTTTCTCAATAAAAACTCTTAGAAAATTTACTAAATATATTAAAATACACTCAGGTAATTGTACATTAGCAAGCAGAAAGCCAGGAACATTTGCAGTCAGAATTCACTTGTTCTGTTGTCCATAACTTCATATATAGAAACCATTATTTTGATATAAATTATTGACAATGGAGTAAAATATGACAGAATTAAGTAAATTAAGTCAGGCAGCTTTTGAAGCATTGGATAGGTTTAACTCTTGAACCTATTTTTAAGCCTGTTCTTTCTTCTGTAATTGGGGCAATTTTCACTGACTGAAAGTATAATTCCATGAGCATTTTCTCTGCTGGCCATTAAATAATATTAGTTATTTTTCTTCTTCCCAAGAGTGAAAACAGTCTGGATCACTTCACTGACTCTTATAGCACCATGGTTCTTAGACTGAGACTACTGTGGAGAATGAGGCATTATGATACTTCTTAATGTGACACTGATCCTACAGAAGGTTTTGTTGAAATTCATTCTTAGTATCAGGAACATTTTACAGCATCTTCAAATTATAGTTTGATATTTCTTTGTACTATTTTTCTCAATTAATTGGGTCAAATGAGATTTCCACTGAGAATTTCATTAGCTCATAACTGCTCAAGTACCATCACATCTACTTAAACTGCTTTTGCTAATGTGTTTGGTCACTGAGGGTGAACAAAGAATCATACTACTGTGCTTAAAATTCTCCCTGAACTTGGTGCAGATGTCATAATCAAACACAGGGGAGTACAAATACAAGTATAGCACCTTCCTGAGAATTTATTTGGATCTCTTTGGGAGACAGCATTGAAATGCTGTCTCATCACTCAAGCAACTTGAGTTTTATAACTCATGCACCTGTAAGAAATCTTTAATTCCTAGTTTTGAAAATTTAAGACTCTTCAAGACCTAAAAATCCCTCTCAAGTCTGAACACAAATTAGTTGCTTCTTTTCTAATACAGATTCAGAGTGCAACAAGAAAGAATGTACTTTTCAAATCCATTTCCTCAATGACTCAAAGGGTGACATGCAAAAGAGAAGCTGTGGATGCCCCCTCCCTGGAAGTGTTCAAGGCCAGGTTGGACAGGCCCTTGGGCAACATGGTCTAGTGGAAGGTGTCCCTGCCCATGGCAGGGGGCTTGGAACGGGATGATTTTATGGTCCCTTCCAACCCAAACCATTATATGATTCTAAGTACTGAGAAAGGTGAGCTTTTACAACAGAGGCAGGAGAAAGCCTGACTTACTTACTTACTCCAGGAACTTACTGAACTTACTCCAGAAGAAAGCCTGAAGTAAGCTTTTATGAGGAAGAGACTTTTCAAGCTTATTTCCATCTGTCACCATTAGGTAACTCATTACATCATCCAAACTTCATCTTTTACCAGTGCACCTTACTTTTTCTCTGCAGTGTGTCAGTGGGTTATTAATTTACTTAATGATAAAAAACATTTCAGATTTAAACATGGAAAGAATGGTAGCTCATTTCTCATTTGGGATGCTGTTCTGGATCACCTGCACATTCATGCAAACACCACATTCATTTGTAATAGAAGACAAAGACCAAAAAAATTACATTTTTCAATCAATTCTGGAATAGACCCAAACTCATGATAATTACACAATTTTAAACATTAATAAATTCATTATTTATCCAGTAACAGTTAAAAATGAGATAATTAAAGCTGTATTTCTTTCCAAAGGAAAAACCTGTGTTCCATCATACTCTAACTTCCAACCTAAAACTGCTCCATAATGAATCAAATAATCATACCCAAATATATATTATTGCATTATATAACATGAAGATACTTGATCAGGGTTCATTACAATATATATTTCTATGGAGTGTTTGCAAAAGAAAAAAAATTGGTAAATTAAATTTTACAATTATTATGTTTTCAAATTCATAGGGCAGAAAATAGTAAGCATGGAAACAAAAGGTTAATAGCAGCAAAGAGGAGCAAACAGCAAGATATTGCAGCTATCACAAATCCCAGAGACCGAATACAAGTGACAATACTACACTGTGTAATAAAAGTGTAAAAGATCCACAAACTCTTTGTAATCATATATATACTAGTTTAGGTGTGTCATTCAATCAATATAAAACATTAAGTAATAGGTTATTGCCACTGTTTTCTAGAATAGAAACTTACAGTTTATTTTAAAAAATACAGCCAAAATAGAATTTACCAAATTAGGCAGCTTTCAAGACATCCACAGTGATTTTGTTTTAATACAACAGCAAGACAATTACGATGATGTAGTGCTTACACTGAAGTGGCTGTACTAGCAAACTGCCACTGCTGAACAAACCAGACTGGTTTCAAAAGGAACAGATTGACTTTCGCCCACACAAAGACAGTAACTGTATGGGCAGGTAAGGTTGTAACTACAGAAAGTATTGCAATAAGTGTACCTCTGAAAAGTTTAAAATATAACAATTATTTGCACAGGAACTTAACTGGTATGAAACAAGCAACCTAAAGCCATGGGTTTATGTACAACATACACTTCCATGAAGAATGTTTGAACCAGTAAGCTTATTATGTGTGTAGCATCACTCCCATCTTTACAAGACAGGATTCTGAAAAGTATAAAATTGTTATGCCTTTCATGTGATTTATATGTAAATGATTTTTCTTGCTCTTAACATTGACAAATTTAAAGTTGTTGAAACTACACTTGTCCTTCTGTTGTCAGACTTTTTGGTTACTGAAGTGACAGCTTGGTTAAATCCTGATGGGTTTGAAAACTGTCAGACTGCTGAAGATCAAAAAGTTGAAAAATAAATCAAAGATGAAGAGGTCACAAAAATAATGAAATATTTTAATATGCATGATGGAGTGAACTTTAATATTCACATTTTTGTTAGCTGATTAACAACGTTAGTCAGCAACAGGAAGGAAACCAGCAATATTAGCCAGCTTTCATCTAGGAGCAAAGAACATTAATTCACAAGGCTAGAAATGACAATAAATCATACAGGTGGTAATGCGGGATCATGTCAGCACAAAAAATAGGTGTTGGAAATACTGAAGGTGTGAGATGAAGGTAACAATATGCTCCATTTAACTGAGCAGCAGGTATCTTAAAAAAGCAAAACAACCAGAACTTGTGTTTCACCTTCCCATGAGCTGTTGCATTATTCTCAGATGACTGCAGTGCTCAACATCCAGAAATAAGGAAGAAACATGTTTATCCCTGTATTAATTTATCTGTTTTAAAGCTCCCATTCCTGAGAAAACCCAGTTACACCTCATTCCTTATCAAAAGCATGAACTTATAGCTCAAGAATGATTAATGATTTTTAAATGATTAATGCAAAATCTTCATAAGCAAAGTGAAGCAACAACCTGCATTACGGGATCCAGCTTCTAGCTGATCATGAAGACTAGAAAGATTACTTGTCAGGCGGCATAAAGCAGCTGCACCCTACCTTTAAATTAATACTGAACTTAGGATGAAAACTTATTATGATGAAAAAATGTAAGAAAACTTTTTGGATAAAAGGTTACTTACCAGCAGCCAGAGCTTTTTGCAATGTGCTGTCTGTGTGCACAGTTGCTTTGTGGAGATCCAAATGTCAGAGGTATCCAGAATCATAAAATGGGGTTTTTTTGCCCAACGAATACCTTAATTTAAACCTGATGGGAAACATGACCAAGGTTCTTCTGCTTTTGAGTTAACACATCCTAGGAAAGTAGTCATGACCCAGCAGTTAGCGGTAATGGCAGGGCACACGTTATTGAAGTAGGCTAACTTATATGCAAATAGACTAGGGCACAAACAAGAAGCAAGAACAGAAATCCAGAGAAAATAAGGTTCTGAGGTCATCTCATCCAAAGCAGCACTCTAACAAAAAAGAGAAGGCAAAACCCCAGCATACCACCTATGGAAAGCCGTTAAATACCCATCAGGGGTTACAAGAATTTTGCTAGGGTATGCAGAGATGTGGTCAGGAAGGCCTGGCCTCAGCTAGAGCTGAAATTGGCCAAAGATGTCAAGAACAAGAAAAAGGGGTTCTTCAGGTATATATGAGCAGTAAGCAGAAGCACAGGGAAGATGCAGACCTGTTGCCTAACCGGGCAGGGAAAATATTAAGTGGTCATGCTGACAAGGCAGAGGTTCTCAGCATCTTCTTTGCCTCTGTCTTTACCCGCAGTGCTGGACCACAGAGCACAGGATCAAATAGCTATGACAATATGAAGGAAGGACTGGTCTGCAGCTTCCTGCAAGGGCTCAACCGACACAAATCCATGGCCCCAGAAGAAATCCACTCTAAGGTATTAAGTGTCTGATATTGGCACAAGGCAACTGTCTATAATCTTTGGAAATTTGCTTACGCTGAGAACAATCAGTAATGGCAACAACCTCCCCAGGGATGCAAGTGGAGTCCCTACCAGTGGAAGCTTCCAAAATGTGACTGGACAGAGTGCTAGATAATCTCATCTAGGCTCCCTTTTCCATGAAAGGTTGCACTGGATGATCTTTTCAGGTCCCTTCCAACCTGGACCGTTCTATGATAAAGAGGAATGAGCCAAAGAATTCAGTCACTGAAGACTAACATCTGCAGAAGGACTTGTATTTTCTCAGTTTGTCTCTGAAACTGGATGGTCCCATGCAAGAGGCTGTGTGAGCCGAATCTTTCGACCAGCTGTAAACCAAGAACTGTGTATGACACCTGAGGCTTAAGCGATAGAGTAAAAGATTTCTGTAAGGATGGTAGAGAGATTTGCACAATGTATTGCATTTAGAAGGGAAACAAGATCTTATTTCTGTCTTACTATTATCTGGGTTACATGCATGTGGAGAATACTGGAGTAAAACTTTTCCAAGGTTATTAGAATGCCTGGAAAACCACTTCAAAAATATTCAGGAATAATGTGTTGTCAGCTTCCTTAAAAAGTTTGACACAGAGGACTGTAAATCTCCCATGCCTGTTAGTGCCAGAAGTGGGTCAAGGACAGCAAAGGGCTAGCAAGTAGGGTCAGAATTTCCAAGGAGATGAAGAGTTAGATACCTCCCATCTGCAACTTGGTTCTACTGATGGCAAGCTGAGCCTCTACCCCTTGGGGAGAGAACAAGCACAGCGTATTGGCAGCAACTCTTTCATATATCCATAAACCCTGCTGATGAGATGCATACCTCCCAAGACCCAATAGTCCTCACATTGCTCTCCAAGTGGATCCAGATGAAGAGCTTGAATCCTTGTGTCCTTTGAAAGGTGGAATGTGGGAAGAGCTCAGCAGACACAGCCAGCTCCGACACTGAAGGCAGGTCAGTACTCCAGCAAGTCAGTAAATGTCAGGGCAGAGCACGGTGGATGGTACCATCCCATCAGTGGTCCTCTGCAGTGAGTGCTTTGACTGTGGTTTTGGCTGTTGCCGATCCTGTAGTAAAGCCTCAAAGTACATAGCCTGGGTGGAAGAAGATCCAAACAGCTCAGGTAATGGAATAGAAAAGAACACAGAAAATCAGTGTCAGAGGCAGTTCTCCAACTCTTTTTGGCTGGCTGAAGTCCTCAGGTGCTGAGAAAAACTACAGAAGCCTCATCTAGTAGTCTTGTGCCTGGGTGGCCTTGGACCTGCTGGTGCAGAGTGGGCAAAAGCCCCGTTTAAGATGATCTTTTGGCTTAGCAATTCCTGGTGCCATCATATGTGTGTTGCTGAGGCTCTTCCTCACCCAGAGTTGCTGGAGAAAGAGAAGATTCGTGATAAACAGAACTCAGCCTTGATCCAAGATTTATATAATCCTGAATTCTAGCATCAGAGGTAGACCACTACTTCGATGATTTTAAGTAACGACTATTAAATGTGCTAGGGATGTATAAAGGCCCACTGAAAAATGAAGCAAGAAGCAACTGTATGTCAGTATTATTTGTCAGTGAGGCACCTGTCTCAGGATAGGAAAAAAAAACGTCCTTAGATGGAGCTATGAAGTATGTATGATTCAGGCAACATATATGAAGGATCTAGACCCATTTCTGATATGGAGAGGAAAAGCAGCGGAGACCATGCTCACATTGGGAAGGGTGCTGAATCTGACAAACTCAAATTTAGACAACAAGCATACAAGATTGGCTGGAAAAGAAAACTGCATAGCCAAAGGCTGACAATATTAAAAAAAATGATGACATGAACACAAGAGGCATCTAGAGTGTCTCCACTATTGTGCACTGAGTACGACAGAGGAACTGGTAGTGAGAAAAAGCTTTAATTTCTAAGACTAGAAAAAGTGGGACGATGCTGCCTTTGAATACCTGCAGTATACATCTCTCTCTTAGTTTTCTATAGCATAAAACAGCTGATGTCTACCAAGAGGTAGTACTAAAACACAGTATTCCACTGTACCCACAAAACAGTCAGTATTCATCAACTGCAGCAACCTCTCAAAGTATTTTAAAATGTGAACTGTCTCTACTTTCCAGCGTTTTCTACTGCCCAGTGTTTCATTCAACAAGAAAAAAATCTCTCTTTAAAACAAATGGAAAACTAAGTTTGGTTATAACAGTCTTGTTGCCATGGAAACCTTGACCTCTTCAGGATGTTTGATCATGTATTTTCCATTTGACCAGTAAGAAAGAACTAGTAGCGAAACAATGAAACCACAATGCAGAGAGAAAAGTTAATTTATTTCTCTAAAGCATCAAACTAAGTTGAGATACCTTAGTTCAGTCAAAGCTTCTTCAGTTTCTTCACAAGCCTGGACTTCATAAACAAATATTCCAAGTTCATCTACCTATAAAAATAGGATGGACAATTCTTGACGTTCTTCAGATACCAAGTAAATTTACAAGTCCTTGAAGATCAGACAAAAAATAGGAAGTGATCCTATATTCCTTAATACACTCCATCACGTTTCCCAAGAGTACTGGAAAGGAGGAATATTAGCCTTCTTTGAAAAGGTGCATGGGAAGGCTTATTGCCATCTCTTGGAGACAGGGTATGCATTTACATCACCATGACTGCCATGGTACGGAATACTTGACTGGTACTTTTATATGGTATGACTGATTATCTGAGAGTTGTAGTCCGTTGTCTCCATTCGCAGAATATATGGGATGATGCTGTCAATCTGAACGTTGCCAATTAGTCCTGCAAAGAACAGCTCTTCAGTGATGGCAGCACTCATCAGTCTCAAAGCAGGCAATCTAAGAAGAAGTCTAGACAGTCTAGAAAGTAAGTTGGGTAAAAAGTGTTAGTTGTGGTCAGAGATTTTGGTGTTATTCACGATCATGTTATCAGTGAGGGGAAAAAATAACAAGTGACAATACTGGCCAAAATTTGCTGTATCTAGTTCATGAAAGGCTTAAACATTTAAATCAGGAGAGTATTAAATTTATGTTCAGGCATGTCTTTAACAGTACAGAAAACATGATTATGCATGTCAATTACAGGGACAGTATCATGTTTGGACTTAGACTAAATGAGGAAATACTCCAAGTAGGTGCAATTCAAACATTAAAAATATTTATTTCCAATATTTCATTTTGGAAATGAGTAATGAATGAGTAGATAAATAATACTCATAATACGTATGAGTACCTGCATAATGTTTCAAGTGCTCTAAAGATCATTTCTTACCTTTAAGGAAGCAAGAAAAATGTACATATTTGTTACAAGAAATAATCACCAGTGTTGTGAAAAAAGAATCAATCAAGTAAGTTTCCAGACCTGTAAGTATCATCCGGATATGCTTTTGTTACGTAGTCTTGGAACTCCATGTAAGCTCTTTCTTGAAATTTCTCGATCTGTACCACATTTTCTAGACCTGGATGATCTGGAAAAAAAACCACTCCACATTGTTATACCTGTTCTAGATAAGACAGACTAAAATCCATTCAGATTATCTAACTGTAAGCATACCAAAATCATCATTTGGTAGCTGTAGCAACTTCACACTTTTAGTGGAGGACATTGCTTTAACTCACTATACTTCTTTCCCTCTATGTTTATGTTTTGTTTAGTTCTTTATAAATACAGCCAGACAGTTTGAAGAGTTGTCATGGTTTAAACCACAGCAAGAGTTCAAATAAAGGTAGTGCCTGCAGTGTTACATCAATCTCAATCATACAGCTCTGTTCTCTGTGTAGCATTGTTTCAATACACTTACATTTATGTTGTATGCACTAATCACATTTGGGTGGCATGCAAAGGATAAAATTAAGATCAGTGGAAAAAGCAGAATAGAAGGCTATGAAGCACTTGTTTCCTACAAACTGGAGAAGATATGGAACAGATCATTCTTTTCCAACTGTTTGGTGCAAAATTTTCAAATGGTGCTAAGCATTATTTTTAGCTTAAACACTTGAAATGTAAACCTTGCTAAAATGAAAGGATATTAACCCAACTGCCAAGTCACATTTGGAAATTATTATCTGCTGATTCTGAACACTTTATGTGATCTGTAATTTTTATTATCCATCCATCTATCCTAATGTAAATATTTTACTGTCATAGCAGCATGACAAATCATGTAGATTTTATTTTTCAGAAATGGGATCATAAATGAGCTGCCAGATTATGTCAGATAAAAGATTATTTCCAACAATCACGCCTCCTCTCCAAATACATGGCCTTCTAACAAGAAAACCAGGAGGTTTTGGCCTAGAAGCTTTCAAAACAATTACGTGAATCACTGGACTTCCCTGAACACATCACTTCACAGAGGAATATTTCATCCTAAACAGTAATGGCTTTAAATTAATGCAGAGCACAAGAGTTTAGTAAGTTTGCAAAGAAGGAATAAATTTTGAAGAGCTGTCACTGACATGCAATATGCGTCCCTTCATGATGATGCTTTTAGAGCCATGTCAGAAATACAGCTAAAGTCAACTTCTGAAAACAGTAGTCTGAAGACTACTGCTAGTAGACAAGCAGCCACTTATGAAGATGCAAAGTCTTCTTAGCACTCCCTTACACTCCTCTGCCCAAGGCTGTCTTCTGACAGTCAAAGAGCTGGCTTGGCACAGATGATTTTCAGCAATCTCCCAAGTCTCCAGCTATGGAAGACGGCAAATCAGTAGGGCCTACCAAAGCGGATGTTCTTACCTTAGGACTCTGCCACATGTGCAACCCAGCCCCATCCTGTAGCAGAGCAGAAAAATCCCTGAAATCACGTCTGACCTAGGAATCACTGACAGAGCATCCCTTCTACTAAAGGTACTGAACATGACTTTCAGATACATGAAGATTTCATTACACGGCTCATAGGATCAATATTTACAACACATTGTCATGAAAGCAGCTACACATTATTTGGAATGCTATCCCAAAAACATGTGAGCTAAAGAAAATTCATCTCAATCACGTGACCGGATACAGCCTATTCCCAAGATACGTTTCCTTCTACCTTTTGTGTTATCAAATCTAATTGCAAGGAGACAAATTAACTTCTGACTAAACAAGTAAGAAGTATTGCTTTGCAAGTGTTAGGTTCACAGAGAAGTATTTTCTGGTGTCCTATCAGAAGTGATTCTTCAGACAGGCCAACAGATCGTCTCATGAATCTTAGTAGACATTGTGCTAGTTAATCTATTCAGTCACTGTCATAACCAGAGGACTCTTCTTCTTTCATCTTGTAGACTAATCTCCCAGGGGGACAAATAATCATTATTTTATCTTCACTGCCTAATGTATGTCCATCAATGTTACTTGGGCTACATTGGACAATCTTCTGTTCAGAAGACAGAAGTAATAATACATGGGAATGTTTGTGGTGCTTATTCACCAGATATACTACATGTAATACTTACTTCCAAAATACCTATGTGAAGTGAGGTGATATGTATCTGTAATTTTGCATATAAGAATGGATGCTGAGGAAGACAGTTTTTCATACATTAAAAGCCCAGCTTCAATCCATCTCAGCTGAATGTGCAAGAGCAACACTTCTGAAAACTAAACTACAGGTTCTCAGAAAAAGTACCCCAGAAAGGAGGCACAGAATTCAAAGTGATAAGTAAGTAAGTATTTTTTAAAACACCAATTGTAGAGGCAAGAGTAAAAGTCTCCAAAGCAACATTCAACTATTTACATTAAAAGATTAACCCTCCTCTTCCTACAGTCCTCATTACAAACCTTCCAAGGCTCCTCAACAAATGAGGCAATAATTGTACAGGTGATAATAACTGCATAAAATGAAAACAGGCAGAAGTTCCATGGCAAAAATTAGCACAGACTGAGGTTTTGCATTTGTAATATTACATACCAGGACTGAAGAGGACGATTGCTTTCAAATACGCATATTCGTATCCATCCAGGCAAAGCTTAACCATGCTGTTGCAGAACTCTTGCAATTTGAAGATATGCTCCATTACTAGTTTTCCTCTGTCTGTTGGCAGCTTATCTAAGTCAATACACACATAAAGATAAGCCCCGAGTCAATGCACATGCACAAAATATGGTCACACTGGATTTTTAAAATAAACATTTTATTAGCAGTCCAACAGTGGGGAATCTGTGCTGATTTTGAGCTCACATACAAGGTCTGAATAATTTTGACACCAACAATCATGAACCATAACAAGCTTTTTTTCCCCCTTCACATTGTACAGTTAGGTCTTCTCCTGCCACTCCAGTAACCAGGAGTGGACTAGAACTTGAAATGATCTGAGGAAGGGAAAGACTACTTACAAGAAAAAAATACACTGCTACTGTAGATCTGCACTCTAAGGGTCAGGTGACATGAAATTAGGTTAGTGTACAGTGTCATAGGTTATTTCAGTCAGTCCAAGACCATGCTACTGCTGGAAAAGAAGGTGCACTATACCTTTCATGATTTGCATTTAGGGGAATGTGTAGTTGTACAGAGCTGTTCCCCCTGGGTCAGCAATAGCTGATACTGTCCCCTTCACAATTCATCAAATAGGCTCCCTAAGCCCCACAAACTTGCTACCTCTTGGAGATGCTGCAGCTGGCATGCTACACAACCAGAAGATAACTGGTTATGAATTTCTGATTTTTGCACTCAAATTGAATAGCAAAAATGCATACTTGTAGTAATGATAAAACCATGATTAATTACTACAATACTCTTTTTGGTGAACATGCTTAAAAATTATACAGACCAATGGACGTTCAGAAATTCCATTTGTATCCCTCTAAAGACATTCACAAATCTGGGAGTATCTTTAGCTGTACATTTAGTTGTTTAATCAGGTTTTTTTTTATTATAAACTATTGTGACTTACAGGAGGATCTTGTGGGTATTTTTAAATCATGAAAACCCCTGAGAAACAATTTTTTAATACCCTCATCATAAAAGGAGAGGGAAAAATCTAGTCTGGTGAGCTGTTTTTCTACATCCTACCAATCTGTTAGGTAGCATAACATAGCACTAACAGTCAATTTTCATACATATAACAGCAATTTACCCCAAAATCTAGTTAAGCCTGAAAATACTAAGGTTTTTGTATGTGCATCTAGCTTATAAAAATGCATTTAGACTATGAACAGATGAAGACTAGACTATTTTTGATTGCTTAGCTTTTAGTGCTAACAACCTTGTGAACGTTGACAAGAACACGAAGGAGATTATCTCAAAGTCTCCTCTACTGCTCAGAACATTTCCTTCGCTGTAAATGAAAGAGGAAGCAGCTGACATCTCTTCCATTTGAATGAATAATATGCAAAAGATGCAGGCTGTAGGATTACTAAAGTACAAAGTATGCTTTGTGAAGATGTTGAAGACTTGAGTGTAGTCTAAAGCTGGTGTACAGAAGTCAACAAGCCAAGTTATGTGAAGAAAATACATCACCAAGTTGGCATTCATCTGCCTTGTTTCACAGCTATGAACAGCAAGGAAGCATTGAACAGCCTGAAATATTCCTAATTTGAGCTGACAGTATTAACGGAACAGCAAAATACTATATTGCACACACAGAGACAGTAAAAACAACCCCAGAAAATGCAATGCGAGCCCACATTAGATAAACGGATGATTTATTCTTTTTAATTTTTGGGTTAAGTATTAGCATAGGTGACTTCTGTAAAATTGCTAAAAAAAACCCCAAAAATTCCTGTGAACTGTATTTTCTACTGTTGTTTCTGTACTACCAACAAAACTCCGTAAACAGTAAATTTTTGTTAACAGCTGAAGCAAAAGCTTCTGCGCAGTTCCAAGCTTAAAACCCATAAAGTATTTCCCCAAGTCTGGCAAAGAGCACATCATACACCTTACCTTGCTCTAAGCTGCCATGAAGGTGATTAACAAATGCAGCTAATATAGTTGCCACATTCATAACTTGTGAGCATTGTGCAAGACCAAGCGTGAAAAGTTCGTTCCAGCAGGCTTTAACTAATGATATGCTGTTGTCCTGCCTGTTAAAAATTACAGTCATTTGTTAAAACCCCCAGCCATTTGCATTCACTTTTTTCTTTTACCTGAAGAAGAAATCATAAAATATTCATCTAATTCAGCCATTGCAACCAGTACCAAAATGAAAGCTTGCATCAGAAACAGTTTTACTTGCATATCAAGACTGAACTACCTGGTTTAGAGAGGCTTTTGTAAAGAAGTAATTTTTGGTTTAATGAGCTAAAAAGGGATGGATGGATTTCTGTCACAAAAGCTGCAGTTACAGTAAAAGAAAGCGGAAGCAACAGTAAATGACAATGTCTAAGTGCATTCCATCATGTTGGTTTCTTAGGTTTTACACTAATTTTCGAGTAACATTTGCATGCATGGATAAAGAAAGTTTGCACTGTTCCTGTACTGTGGATGTAGAACAGACTCAAAAGGTCTGGTTTGTTTGTTGTTTGTTTTTTTTTCTTACACTTGAAATCTGGCATGTTGGTGGAATTTTTAGATTAAAAATATATGTGAAATGGAAAACATGGGATCAAGTTACAGAAAATAGCAGGCAGGAAGCTCAGTATCACTTTCATGTCTGGAACAGAGTTTGAAATGCAAGACTTCAAAGTGTAAACAGAAGTCATGAGGATTTCTTTGCTGCAAGAATTAGTCCTTAAGTTACATTTCATCTGTAGTCATTTTTTTCCCCAAAATGCTGAAACTTAAAATTTGGTATATTAACCCATATTCAGGCACTTCCATATTAGTAACCTAACTTTGAGTACTGCCAAGCATCTCTAACTTGTAGAGCTTAAGAAGAGCTCAGTACCTTAAAAAGGAAATCCTAGCAGTGAGGAGGCAATTTCAGGTACCATATTTCACAGTTTTAGCCAGTAAATAAAAATAATGGAAATTTAAAAGAAGCACAAGACCTATCAAAGAAGAAAAGCACATTAAAGCTAGGATTTCAACTACAGAAATATAATGCAATCGATTTTTGCAAGAACACTGCTGTAATCTTCAAGAACATTTCTGATGATTTATTGCAATACTAATAGGCTAAATGACAAAAGATTAACATACATTTGTCCTGTACTGGATTACAGAGAGCTTATCTAGAGCAGTATTTCTTACTATGATCAAGATCCTGTTACGGTAGACATGACATTGTACATGCAGCTTCTACACATGTTTGTCACATCCTCATTTATCTCCTGTCATAGGGACTATGCTGAGGAACACTGAAAATAGGGTGTACTGGCTACTCAGCTGGTGAGTGTGTAAAGAAATGTATCGTCTAGGGCACCTTTATGGCTGATAGAACTCGGAGCAGAACTGAATGATTTAATTTAGACCAGAACCAGTTGATCAAACCTAAGCAGCCTCAAAAAATGAACAGTCTGTAATGAGTCTGATGAACATCTCAGTAGGAATCTTTCTTGCCTACAAAGATCCCAATGGAGGAAGATGAAGTAAGCAGCACTTTGGTATCATTATGCCAAAGCCAACTATCTCGCCAGGACTAAAGAAAAACATTGCCTGAGGAGGGAACCACTTGAACAGAACTATGTATCTTCTGTATGAAACTATTACTATGGCTTTGTTTTGGCTCATCAGCTTATCTTAATTACCAGTACCATGAATTTCTCGTAATTTTTAAAGTGAAATGGGTGATCTTTCTAAAAGGTCAAAATTATAGAATATAATGCGCTCAAACTAAAAAAAGCTGCATCAGTTTCAAATAAATCTCCACTTAAGAAAAAAGGTTAGTATTTTCAGCTCTTCAAAAGGAAAACTGCGTATTTATGTTAAATGGTGTTAAATTATACTGTTGCTCATGATCTTGTCTGGGACTGTAAATAGTAAATAGTAACACTATTAAAACAGCCTACTCCTTCATGTTTTTAATTCAAACATAAAAATATATTGGAAAGGAAATTATTAGAAAAGCCCCGCAAATTTTCTATAAGCATTTCTTGTTACATCTATTCACAGAGAAAGGTCTTCTGTACAACATGTTATTTTTAAAAAACAGTTCCTATTTGTTGTTGTGACACTAATTTGCAGTATCTCTGTTACTAAAACCTTAAAACCCCTATAATGATAGAAGATAGTATGTTAATTTGCTGCCTACTTTAAAAATCTGCAGGGCAACAATTTTCCTAAAATAAAACATCGTATTTACCTGACTTTTTACCCTTGCTATTGTTTTAACTTTATAGTTTTACTTCTTCCTTATCCAAAACACAGGCTTCAGTTACACATAATATAGTATCCTTCCTTAAACATAATAGAATTATTTGGCTTAAACATTTGAGTAAATACAAGTGGCAATCACAGCTCATACAGCTTTCGACAGCCTTCCTGGAAAGGGGAAAACCCCTCACTTTAAAAAGGTGCCAGTCATATGCTATTTTGATACTGAATTACAGAAAAACACTGCAGATGATAAAAGACAAACATAATTTATACTCCATTTGCATGAAGAGCGGATACACTATCTTTTGCGTCTTTGTAAAATTACTTCAGAAAACACATAAACGACTTTTCCCCCTGGTGCTTTGAGATGTTTCCTCATAATGATCAGCAATGGACTACTACATTTAGCTTAAGAATGTTAAGTGATACACTGAATTCTGCAGCAACAGCAGCATGTTATGCAAACTGTAAGAAGAATGGTAAGAATTACTTTCTGAATAGAGCAACCATTTGGACAATCCTCTGAAATTAACTGAATCCTGAATGCTTGCTGAACCTAGCTAACTATCTTCTTCAGGTAGGTTTTTGAAGGCAAAATTATTATTACTACTAATTCATCTATAAAGATAACATTTGGGGATCCAAAGAGGAGCTTCTTTTTGGTCACTCCCTGATAAGCATCTCTGTTTGGGATGTTGCTAACAAGACAATAATAGGAAGTCCTATTTACTAAAAAATTATTAAAGTACAGGTGTTTGATTGTTATAAATGTCCTTTTTCCTTTGAAACTGAACCAAAATATCTGAACTGGACTGAAACTCGAAATAGTTTTGATTCCAAAAATTTACCTGCATGACGAAGACCTATCAAAGTTTTATTGAGTAGCTTTGTATTTTAACGTGTCCCGGCATAAGACAGTGCAAATAAAAACTTTAAAAGTGCATACTCACAACGAAGTGAACAGAGTAACCACTTACCCTAATGCTTGGAAAGATGGAATAGAACGTGCCCAGTGCATGGACAAGAAAAGCAGCCTGGAGGCAGACTCACAGATATAGTGAACATTAAGATATTCAGGCATAGGAGAAGGCATGGTGAGCTGGCAACCAAGGAGAAAAAAAAAAAATCCGAGTCAGTTATTTTACTTTCCTCACAAAAAAATGGTAAGAAAAAAATCAGAGTTTAAGTGAAAAAGTAAAATGGTTTTTTAAATAAAAATGAGATAATCGCAAGCTGGCATATACACTGGAGTCTCTACATCCAGTTGCAGACTGCATGAGATCCACCTGTTACCAAGGGAGAATGAAGATGCTGACTCTGCTTTGTGTGACACTTGTTTATGTAACTCCTTCTGCATGGATCACCTTGTATTTTTAAAGAAGCTACGAAAGAAAGAGTGCAGGTAAACCACAGCAGAGAGCTGTTCATCTTCCCAAGCAAACAGTTAACCAGTGAAAAAAAGTGGTGCATTCCTCAGAAAGGAATGACAATACCTGAACAAATAGTTACTCTTCTAAGAAAATCAAAATCAGATTTAATGAGTAATATTTTATATTACTATGTTAAAATGATTATAGTCAATAGTAAAAAAAATTGTTCAGTACCCTGAATGCTACGTGTGCATCACTGAGTAGTGGTCCTTCTATTTCAACGATATTCAGGCTTGATTCTCCACCAATCAGCTGCACATTGGCATCAATACTTTCTGAGTTCTGGCATGCTGCACTCTCCCCTGGATTTAATGCTTTCGCAAGAGTATCAAATGCCCTGTAAAATCACAGCAACCAAACAAACAAAAGAAAAGAAAATTTAATGTTAGAGACTGCTTCAGTCTCAGAGGGACTTGCACATGTCTGAAACGTGCACTTAGCTGTTTCAATGGAAAAAACAAACAGATTAAGAAAATGAAATCTTGTCAGCAGCATGCTTGTCCTGACACTCCACCAAAATCCCTGAGAACTCCCAAGTTACAGAGACTCTGAAACAAAAATTAGCAGCAGATCCTGTTCACACTAGTTGCCAACAAATTCACAGTTTTGACATACTGACTGTGCTGCTGAATCACAGTTTGCCTTTCAAGATCTCTTTAGTGATGTTTACTGAGAGTGCTGGCATGAGCACTCTGAGGACATGATCATCAGGCTGCTGTTGGAACAGCTTAATGCACATATAGATTTTACAGATTTTTATTGTGGTTAGGTGACTCAACCTACTTTGAAAAGCCCATTTTTAACTACGTAAGAGAAAGGATTCTCATGCTTTCAGTACCATCCTTAGTATCCTTTGACGTGGGGCAGTGAGTTCTGTGACATGCACAAACATTACAGCGGAGATGTCAGGACAAGCACAGATATAGATTACTTGTTATTTTGCTGCTTGATAACAGTCCAGTCTAGAACTTTGCCACCACCTCTTCCCCCAGAGTCCCTAGCTATCTAAATTCATTAACATTTTAAAACCCCATAATGTTTACTATATTTGGCATAATTATCTACATCCAAACAAAACATCACAATAAAAGAGCTGCTGACACTGCCTCAGGCTTCTGATGGTAAATGAACTAGGTTTAGGTCCTACACTGGCCTGTAAGCCTTGATGTGTACATGAAGGCGACAGGGGCAGGCACAAGTGGACTGAATTGATGGAAGCGGACTACACAGACACACCTGGGATGTTTTCTATCTCCAGAATATAGAAAGTAGGCATAAAGGGAATGCATTCATGATAAGCCACAGAAACTGTATTATTGGACTTCTACTAGAAGATCTGAATTTCAGCAATGGAATATTGTTAAATACAAGGAAAGCAGAGATGGATAAAACTTGCTTCCTGAAATCCCTTAAACTCCTTTTCTTCCATGAACATCTGTGTCTGTTAGATCAAGCTGGCATAGGGCCTGGCAAAGATTTATACAAAAAATTTTAGTTTCTCCTTTGGTGACTTCTGCTTCCTTTCATAGAAGTACTTAACTTGAACCTCCTCACTGTAAATCTGTCCGGTAGCCTATTGGACAAAGGTACACATTAAGCTGAGTCAGAGCTCTTTCAAGCTCTCTGGCTGCGAGAACTGGATGTCTTTTCATAGATGTTTAAAACTGAACAGAAACACTGAAGTTGGCAAAAGCACGTATCTGAAAGTGCCAGGAAATAACGAAACAAAAGATTAGCACAGCTTTTTGAAAATCTGTGCTATTGAAATGAAGTTTATCTGCATGTACAACAATACTACTTAAACAGCATATTCTTATATTCTTCACCTAGGATGACACAGCAAAAGGTCAAATCAGCACTGAATAATGTCACATTGACTTTCTAAGCAGCACAGAAAGAAAGGAGAAGAAAAAATTGCATCCTGCTTGCATAATATACAAAGCAGTAGAAACCATAGGGGAAATATTGTTATTTCATAGAGTAAGAACAGTTTGGGTATGAATGGACCTTCAAAGGTCATCTAGTCCAACCCCCCTGCAATGAGCAAGGACATCCTGAACTAGATCAGGTTGCCCAAAACCATGTTAAGTGGTTGAGTGTCTTGGGTTCAGCAGTAGCAGTCATTTTTCTCCTTCTCAGTTGCTGGTGCAGTGCTGTGGTTTTGACTTTCAGCCTGGGAACAGCGCTGATAACACCAATGTTTTTAGTTACTGCTCAGTAATGTTTACTCTGACCAAGGACTTTCTGAGTCTCCTGCTCTGCCAGGGAGGAGGAGAAGCTGGGAGGAAGCAGAGAAAGGACACCTGACCCAAACTGATCAAAGGGGTATTCCACACCACAGCACATCATGCCCACTGTATAAACTGGGGGCTCAAAATCAGTGCAACCCACAAGTCTGAAAAATATTGGGGCTACTTGGAGAAAGTTTAGAGGAGGCCACAAAGATGATCAAAGGTTTGAAGCGCCTCTCCTATGAAGACAGGCTGAGAGAGTTGGGCTTGTTAGGCCTGGAAAAGGCTCCAGGAGACCTTAGAGCAGTCTTCTAGTACCTAAAGGGGCCCTATGAGAAACCTGGAGAACAACTTTTTATAAGAGCAAGTAGTGACAGGACAAGAAGGAATGGCTTTAACTCACAGAGGGTACATTTAGGTTAGGTATTAGGAAGGAGTTCTTTACTGAGGGTGGTGGGACACTGGAACAGGTTGCCCAAGAGAAGTTGTGTCTGCCTCATCCCTGGCAGTGCTCAAGTCCAGGCTGGATGGGGCTTTGAGCAACTTGGTCTAGTGGAAGGTGTCCATGTCTGTGGCGGGGGGGTAGATGATGATATTTAAAGATCCTTCCAACCCAGACTGTTCTCTGATTCTATGACATTCAGCAAATGTGCTTGTATTGATGGTGGGAATTCTGTGTAGAAAGAAAATGTTTTTCAAGCTTTTAAGGTGATTAACAGTTACAGGCATTAAACAAATTACACAGATGGGATCTGTAAAAACTAGCTTGCCAGGATGATAAAAGGTACTAAGACTGTAGTACAAGATCTAACGCACATTAAGGCCAACCAAAAGGTAAGAAAATCAGCTGTAACACACTGAAATTAATTTTGAGTAGAGCAAATTAAATAATTTAATGATGATTTCACGTGGAAGAGTCTTACAAGATTTACGTTCTATATGAGCTTAGTCTGCTATTACTGTTATTCTTAATGCAGATAACTTTTCTGCATTGTGAGGATTTAATTAATGGTCTGAATTGACAGAGACCTTCTCAAAAAGAATACTCAAGTGCAACATGCCTTACCTTGAAACATCAGTACTAGCTTGTTCGTCTTGCCTGAGTTCAGGTAATGATGCATCTCCATTACTTAAGCTCTCAATCATAGATAGGTCTGTACTGCTTTGTGACATATCTTTGCATTTACTGAGATTTGCTAATGAAGTCACCACGTTTGCCAGTGTACTTAGATCTCCCTGACATGCTTCAACCTAAGGAAAAAAGTACAGTGTTTAATTCTCTCATATAGGCAGCAGTTAACTTGCAATAGAAGAATCTAACTAAATGAAGAATTGAGCATGTGAAGAGACCTGCAAGAAAATTATTTGCTTTAGTTAATGGGTGATCATAATTAGACGCTGCACTACTTCTAAATTATGAAACATTTAGACATTTACTTTTACAAGCAATAATTGTCTAGTGATTTCAGGAAGAATGCTACAAATGGTAAGCAAATGCAGAATGAGAAGTTATGATCTCCACTCAGTAGTCAGCCACTGGACTATAAGAGTTGTCCTGGGTTCACACTAGATTATATTTTTATCTTCCTTCCTTGTGTAAATGAGTCAGTAGCAATAGGGTAGAAGAATGTTTGAAAAGAAGAAATAGATAAAAAGTCACCTTTAAAAGCAAGAGAAAAAGAATTCTGTTGTAGCCTTTATGGGTTTTATGTCTTTATTTAACTGCAAGGGAGAAAAGTGATTCGGTACTGAGCAGCAGCTCAGAGGCAGCAAGACATGTCTCCCACCATGCCCCACAGAAAAATATATACAGAAAAAGTGCATGATTACAGACAAGTAATCAGGCACTTGTCATGACAAATAATGATCAGCATGCTACATGTCATTTAGCTTGCACTGCCATATCCGACTGACAGAGCCAGAAAGGTGAAATGGAATAAACAACTTTTGATGGGGCCCTCTGCAGACAGAGCAAGTGATGCAAAATACGAGAAAACAGATATTTTAATATCAGCTAGAAAAATACAAACTTCCTACTGTGCATGTGTAGGGAAGTTACTCCATGGCTTCAGGGGATCAGTAAGTGTAACAAAATGGAAACAAAGGAAAACCAGCTTGGAAATAAGATTATTCCTGAGTTAGCCCTTATTAGCTCTACAAAAAATTAGTGATTTCTAGGAAAAAAAGCTAACAGTATTTATGAAATGCACTGTGATAGATAATCCCATGTGAGATTTTGAAAACACCTCATTTTATTGCTACAAAAGAAATATCCAAGTGTCAGGACTTCCCATTACAGAATAAAATAATGCAGCCTTTAAAGCTCTCTAAAAAAGTGGAGGAAGGCATTTACTTTGCAGAGTTTTTAGTATTTTTACTATGGGAGGCATTCCTCTAGATGAGAACAGAATTCTCCTATATGACATTATGTCATACAGAATATGAGGCATTCTACATGAGAAGCATTCTTCAGAAGAGAAAGCATTTACAACACTGACTAATCTTGTAAAGGAGTGTTCTAAAAATGCATTTAACAAAACAGAAGCACAACTGTTCTGCAAACAGGCACGGTACTCAACCAAATGGTCCTGCAGTAGCCATATAACAAACACAGTTTATTAAGAAGTACACTAAAGCAAACAAGCATACCAACATGAATCAGGCGTATATCTATATATACATTTGTAGTAAACAAGCACAATAAAGCAAATCACATATGTGTATATATATATATATATGTATAGCTAAGAGGAAAATTAGCAATGCATCAAATCATTACTGCACAAAGAGAACAGCATTTAAGAAGAAATACATCACCAATTACCACTGTATCATCATCCAGGCCCATGCTTCAAGCTGGGAAGCCCTGTTGCAGCCTATGCCAGGAGTTCCAGGTAACTGGGAAAATTCCTATGTGGTGTGTCCACCCATAGGTGAGGCTTCGGATTCAGCTACAAGAAGGTCCCACTCTTATACCTTTAGAAAAACAACCAGCTTTATGCCAGATCTGTAATAGTTTACTTATGGGGCCATGCAGTTTCTCATGACCTCACTGTTGTCCACACTGACAGCACTGTCCAGGCACCCTGGTACAGCCAAGTATGAAGGTCAGAAAACATCTGCACCCTTCTGTTTTCCTGTCCATTTCCAATAAATAGCCACAATGAACATAAATAGATATACTTTATCAAGTACTCAGTCAAAAACATACTTTGTTGTGTCTCTCAGTCATGAGTGGGAATCAACTCTCAGCTAGGTTCCCATCCATTACAGTAACAAAACAGAACACCCTACAGTCGTATCATTAGATACCTTTTCTGGAGTCATCATTACAGTAGGCTCAGTTTTTATTGCAGACTGATGAATGTTAACCAACATTCCTGATTCCAGCAGACCTGTTGATCTGACAGAAAACAGCACACATTTTAATTCTGATTCATTTCATATTCATTTTTCCTCTTTCAGGAGAGATGGCTGCTTCTGAGTAGAATGTACATACCTTGCTGTTTCATTGTCTGTTATAAAAGTTGGAGTTGCAGCTAATGGACTACGAAGATCTTTCCGAATGTAGATCTTTTCTGTGGAAGCTGCACAGTTTGAAGATTTTTCTCTTGACACTTCAATAGGTTTCCTCTCACACTGCACAGCTAATAAAAAAATATGCAACTATTAAGTCACATCCCAAATTACAGACTAAGAAATAATCCCCTTTTCCTCTCTTTATTTAATCTGCAATTTTAATAATGATTCTCAAAATAACTTTAAAAAGATCCTATACCCAATAAGCTAACGACTTGCCAAAAAATGTAACCTGAATTTGATTTGTTTAGTCTGAGACTAAACATATAGACACTACATTTTTCAAGTTCCAATAAAGCAAGAAATCCCCTTATACCTTATTTTTACTTTGGATTTTAAGTGGAGGCTTACAGCTTCTGCTTCCCTCAATTTCACTACCCCAAGGTCTCAGTACATTTGAAGGGGATTCATGGCAATGTTTATCCATGCATTGTGGGTCTGAGTTGAACCCACATAACTTGATGCACTTAAAGATGCTTCTCAAGTTAGGACTTTGGACAATACAGAGGGAAAGGGACATTGACAAAGTTCAGTTCAGACCATTTAAGATCTGGGCGACATCCTGACTCACATTCACTGACTTCAGAGAAGCAACAGATTTTCAATTTGAATTGCTCAGTGAAACTAGGTGGAATTAATCTGGGCTTTAGTCTACAGTTACATCAACCTGCTTTGCATGGATTAGAGAACATCAAAATGAAACTTACAGTATCACACACTGTGGAGAACTCTCTAAGTGTACAGGATAAAGCCAAAAATAGGAAAACCTCAACAGTTTAACCAGTCTAAAAGGAAAACCTAATTTCTGGCAAAATAACCTAACAGCATTATTACTGTAACACTTAAATTTATAAAAGGTATTTACACAATACTGTGCTTTTAAAAATATGCAGTAAGTTGTTCCACATTTTTAAAGTGGTGCAAGTTACTCTATAGATTGGAATAAGATCCCGAAAGAGAGTTACAAACCAGACCTATATGTAGTTTAAAGTATGCACCAGTTCACCAGCCTAAGCACTGGCTACTGGCTATGACAGGCTCTTTAATATTATACTGCACATAGAAGCTACTTAAGTCTATAAAGAGGCAAATAGGAAAAAAAATGGACTTCTACAATTACGTAGATTTGGAAAATGTGAAATGAAAGAGAAAAATTTTAAAGCTTTCAAGTTAGGAGTAGACACTGACGCTAACTGAATTTTTACATTGCTAAGTATCGTGAACCCAAATGTTGTAACATCATCAAGTATTGACCATACCATTAAAGCTAGCTGTAATCCACTAACATGCTCTGAAAGGCTGGGAGCTGGAGGCCAAAGTTTTGTTTACCTTTGCTACCACTGTACTCTCTAGCTGGATCTGAGCTTGCTGACAACAGGCCAAGACTTCAAGGGACAAATAACTCCACTGAGGGACCTACAGTACAAGGTGGTGCTGAATTTTCCTTCCTCTCCCCACTCCACTGAAGAATGAGACTTCATATCCCAGAACAGTCCTCTCCTCCGCTTGGTACTCCCCCATGACCATGATCCTTTTCCTGCCTTCTCATCCCCAACCCCAGCGATTTAGTTCTGCTTGAAAAGTCTTCTATGGAGGGGCAAAATACTGCCAGCTGAACTAGAAGGTAAAAAGGCAAAGATCCATTTCCACTATTCCAGCTTTTCCTTCTTTTCTGAATTAATTTCCTCTGTGCTGGAAACATTTTCCTGGTTTCTGCTGACAGAAGCAAGGCTGTAAGGAGAGGATGCCCACAGCGGTTCAAGAGGGGCAGCAAAAATAGCTGGATGACATATAGCAGACCATAAGACTAATACTGTCTGTTTATCTAGTGTGGTAGTATTCAAACAATCTGTGAATTGCTTGATTTTCTGCATATTTAGCATTGTGATACTGCTGTGGTATTGCAGTATCACTATACTCAGTATATGGAAATCTAAAAAGAAACTTGAAATCTAAAGGAATCGGTAGGAAGTGAACTCTGGACCACTATGGATCTCTGCCTTGTGAGCAACTGTCTTTGTAGAGCTTTGCTAAAAGTTAACAGCAGTTGCCAGTAATCTCAGCTGTGGAAAAGGTGACAAGAAGGTAGAAGCACAAGACAACAACTTACATTAATACAGCCCAAACTCTAACATAGCTGCCAGCTAAAATAATTTACACTTATCCACACTTACAGTCTTGTTTCATCCCAAACGCGATGCATCTCTGCAGCCTACAGTACTGACATCGATTCCGGTGGCGTTTGTTAATGACACAGTTTTTTGTTCCTCGGCATGAATAAACTAAATTCTTCCGTATGCTCCTTTTAAAGAATCCCTTGCACCCCTCACAAGTTACTGCTCCATAGTGACGCCCTGGTTACAGAACAACATAAATCATGACATTAATTTTATACTGTAATATTAATTTTGTTTAGTTTGTATTTATTAAAACAGAAGTATTTGCTCTTTTATGCAGAAAAAAGATCACTTTTTCTCCCCACGGGTTACAGATCTTAATGTATATCGTGGCTGTAAGATTATGTTAAAAAGCAAGTGAACCGTTGTTCTAGTTCAGCACACTTAAGCAGAACAGATTTTACAAATAGACAAGTTGCTTATTACATTCTTGCTGAACATGTTGACAGCAGCATTAAAAGAGGTAAGAAAACTGGATAGCAAGAACACAGAAGAAACTCTTGATTTATACATTCTTTAGCCATTTCTTTTTATATGACCCTACAGACAAGCCTTGTTCCTGCTCATTACAAATTCAGCTATCAAAATTGTATGCATTAAATCTAGTGGAACCATTGAGAGTGCAAACAGCATTTGACAGCAGTAGGTAATCACTTCAAAGCTCCACTTTCCTCTTTCATTTTCCTAACAGGAGAATGGTACATCTTTAGTTCTTTCATTAAAACTTCAATGAAAGAAGTATCTGAAATAGGTAGATTATTTGTTTTTAATCAGTTCTTCTGTGGATTTTCCCGTATTCAGTACTAACATAAAATATTTCAGCAGCAAATGATTTTCACTCTGCTAGAGCACAAAATACAAGTACCACCAAAAAGCACTGGTTTTGACTAAGGCATGCTTGGCAATTCCAACAATTTTAATGCAATAATCCTGAAGAAAGAAAATATTCTAAACCTGAAGATCCCTGACAAGCACCCAAAATATACACTGCAGAGACATTATGGCTGCTGTTGGAACTAAGTAAGGCACCTTACAGAAATAAATCTCAAATACGAACTCATTTAAGGGAAAACACAGCTTCA
Source organism: Agapornis roseicollis (assembly GCA_002631895.1). Classification (NCBI taxonomy): domain Eukaryota; kingdom Metazoa; phylum Chordata; class Aves; order Psittaciformes; family Psittacidae; genus Agapornis; species Agapornis roseicollis. The sequence continues at coordinate 24,280 of NDXB01015530.1, read as the reverse complement.
GATTCTTTTCTCGCTCCTCACAAACTTTTCTTAGGTACATCAATCTCACCTGCCTGAAGTTTCTAGAACTCTTAATAGGTTTTCTAGACTCCTTTATCACAACTGTATTAACACACCGTTAAGATGGGAATTTTATACAGCATCTTAAATGCTAGACTTTGCTGCAGTAGGAAAATCTTAATTGGTTTTATTGTCTAGGAAGTTCACTTCCCATCCTACTATTTCTCATGACGATAGACAACATTAAGAACTTCTTCCCTCTGGCCCCTCATCTCTATACACTTTATTTCTACCACTCCCCAAAAGGAGCATTTAACTGCACATGTCCTATTTTGATATTACTGGAGGTCCATCATAAAGACTTCACTGATAAACCACATAAATCTTCTAATGGAACAACCGTTTCCCTACTTAGACTAATTGTAGCTAAGTAAGTAAAGAGCAAAGTTAAATGCCTCATCTCTCTTAGACCCCACTATCTTCCGCAACAGAGAAAGTGCAAAGGAAAAGGAGCCTTCAGGTAGAGCATGCTGAGGAACAGCCCTCTCTATTTCTTTTAATAAAAAAGACAAGACATTCTCTTGGCAATTTCGACTTGGACAGATCTGGAACACATGATGGCAGGTGCACACGTAAAGGGAATGTGGGAGACAGTTCTCCAGTGCGCTGCTCCCACTCTATTTCTTTTCAGTCTCTTAATACCGTTACACAAAATGCAGTGCACAAAACACTTTTCTTACCTTAGCACTTTACTTTGGCAACATATGAATATACCGTTCTTAACCTTATTTTTTACTGGAATTAAAATGCATTTTTACAATTTTAATCATGGTTCTTCAAATAACCAACTGTCCAGCAAAAATCTCATGGCAACTTTTTGTTTTCATATACTTGCTAAGTCTTCCTTGCCTACTGGTTCCATATTTAAAATAGTAAACAGATTTCTCAGATTTTAGGAGAACCTGTCCACAGTAACAAAGTTCATTGCATGAACTTATTTTAAGGAAGAAAAATCTCTCAACATTGTTGCTTAAATAATTTTATCAGCCAAATTTCTATAACAGAAAATAAAATGCATCAGCCTAAATAAAAAAAAAAGCAAAAGTTATCTGGTATAAAACATTACATTCATGATGTAAAGCAATGATTAATCCCACCCATGGACACCAGAGCCCTCTTCAGAGCAATTCTTCACTGAAGGAATAGAGCATCCTTTCTGTTTGTGCACACAGCGAGATGAATGCATGCAAAGTGTTACACAGCTTCAAAGGAATTCTAGACTGCTTTCAGCAAATCGTACCACATTAAAATAAAAAACAAAAAAGGAAAGAAAACATAAATACCTGATGCCTTGTCTCCACATACAACACACAGATCAAACACTTTACTTAGGCCCTGTTCACTGGGGGAGTTGTCTGTTAAAATCTGGAAAAAAGTGTGAAAGTATTTCATTTTTTCTTACCATCGAGAAAGATTAAAATACATCTCATGCTTCTGGCTCTGCTCTAAGACAGGGGACCAAATGCAAAAGGTATAAGACTTTCCTGACTATGTTTTACAACCTTCATAGGCAGAAAGGAGCAACCTGCTATGCCACTGTGCTCCTTTTCAGGATGGAACGAGAGTTTTACATGTAATACTTCAGAATTCAAGATTTCATTTGTCTAAATATTACCCCTGCAGAATGGGCTGACATTTTGAAAAGCATTCAACATCTGCGCACTCTTACCTTTTGTTCAGTTTTCTATTTATATCCTAATGACTTGTTCATAGTACAAAAGAGACTGAAGAATTACACAGATGGAACAAAAGAAATCCCTTGTAAAGGCTCTGATATCTACATTCAGGTTTAGTAACTCCTTTTTTTCTAATACACATAAATGGTGGATCTACAGAAAATGTACTCTGGACACTACCATTAACTGTCAAGTGGTCTACAGTTAGGCTTTCAGTAACAGTTTGACATGATTACAGTTGTTTTCTCATTCATTCATTTATCTCTGGTACCTGTAAAGCTTCATTAAGCACATAATATTAGAGCCCCAGCACTACAGGAGGTAGGCACTACAGCCTTCCATTTTATCTTTAAAAACCATATCCCACTGCAACATAAAGCACATCAGAAATTCAATTTGAAAAAGGAGCACACATATAATGGGTAACAACCAAAACTCATCCTGACAATTATGTAAAGCAGAAAAGGAAAAACTATTTTTGCCATTAAAAAGAGATGATAGTTCAGAAGTTTGAAGAGTTTATAACTTCTGCTGTGTCTTAACAAGTCAGATTCTTTCATCCTTGCTTTGCATATTCAAAACAGGACCTCTGATGACAAGAAAGGTAACTTGTCAAAAGAGAAAGGACTCTATCTTATGAAAGAATTTTTTAAGGAAGTTTGGAAGATAGTACAGGTGATATATAATGGAACATTTCACAAGCATACTTCTTTCTAGTTAGCCTTTGTTAACAATACTGTCTCAGAGATTCATCTATTTAGTTTGCTTTTATATAGCATGTTTTTAAGAAAAACAGTATCAATGAGTTAAAAGAATATTAACCTTTCATTCCTTTCTAATTGCCATTATTAACATTATGTATTTTCATGATGTTAAATAAAATATAAATAAACAAATTCTAAGTCCTTCCATAAATGAAATCTGTACTGAAATGGAATGTTCCACGTAAAGAAGGGCTACAGAGTTGGACCCATGATGAGATAAAAATCCCAGACACTGAGGACTCACCAAATGAAGTGAAGAATAAAAATTGATTATTAAGATGAAGAAGAACCACTGAAGGTAAAGTAGATGATGGGAGAAAGGGGCCTCCCAAATGAGTGGATGTAAAGGTAAGATGCAATAAATGAGAGGGGTTTTTTCAGAACAAATAAATGGCCATTTCAAGTGAAGGCTACAGAACAACAACAAAGGTGAAATTGTTAATGAAAAGTTCATTTCGGGGAGAAAACATGAAAGATCCCAATGAGAATACAGTTGAACAAGAAATGAATGGTAATCTGTATTTCACAAAACAGTGGAAAAAAAAGAAATCTTTACCCATACATATTAGCTGACAACAGAGCAATCTAACTGAAGAGACAGGATACCCTGAGGCCTCTCAAACTAACCTGTTTTGCCCAAAATGTACAACCATAACCACAGCTTTCCATTTTCAGTCCGGACTTCCTCCATTCCTGAATTTTGCCTTTTAAATCAGTGTGGCACACTTTTAATCTCTTAAACAGACTTTGAAAATTCTTTTTTATATGGCTTACTTTAAATCATATCCCACTGGTTTATACTTTTGTTGAGTTTTACCTAAAATGCAAAGTGAAAAAGAGTACTAAAAATGCTTAAATGTCTCTCAATGGGACTGGCTTTTGCTACTTCTGCCCTATTCTTCACAATCAAAATTTTTGCAGCAAGTATCTTGGATGTTCATTTGCAAAGATCTGCAAGTTTAAAATACAAAATAATGTCATATATAATACAAAGATGTGTTAAGCTTAAGCAACATGTGGGTAGTGAATCAGAATAATGGACTGGCTCCCAGAAGAGCGCAAACTAAATCGGTGTGGGATCTTCAGTTGAAGAGATTACTTGGTAGAGGATATAATACTGATTTATAAAAACAGTATGATCCTTTAGAGCTGTCTCTTACAGTGTAAGAGACACCTAACTGAATACTTCTCTCAGAAGATCAGCTACAGTATCGTTTGCGTAGCATACAATTATATTGTAGGATATTACATAGGCCAAAGCATATATGGTCTATATAAATGACAAAAAAAGTTGTTAAACTTTATTGGCAGACATCCAATATGATGGCCTCACTGTAATTTCCAAACCAGGAGGTTGCTCTAAATCATTGGCTAATGGAAATGAAAGGGTATGTTCAGAAGGAGAACCATTTACTTGTCCAGTTTTCAGTGTTTTTTCCTTAGGCAACTGTTTCTGGCCATCACTTAAGTCTGAGATAGTGGTTTAAATGGACTGTAGCTATCCTAATGTTGCCTGGCCTACCACACTGACATATTTTAACAACAGCATAAATGTACATGGATAAACAATATGCAGTAACTGTGCTTTAGCTGGAGTGCAGTAACCTCTTACTTCATTCACAGAATCACAGAATAGTTTGGGTTGGAAAGGACCTTACGATCATCTAGTTCCAATCCCCTTGCCATGGGCAGCGACACCTCACACTATGCTAAAAAAGCTCAAATCTCCCAAGCTGTCTCTTCATAGTCATACAGAAGATGGAGGCGAGGATTAAGGAAGTGACACATAGAATGTGCATGCGGGTGCACTGGGGACCAGCTTATGGAGTTACGAACTCGCATGAGTAAACTGCAAATCTTTAGTGTTATTTTCCCCTCCTAACTGAGTGAGGCTCTTCCCTACTACACAGCCTCTTTGAGAAACTACCTTGGAGTACAATCCACACAGCTGAACAGCAGTTACAACAGTATATGGAAAGGAAAACGAGCAGAACGAAATGTTAAGTGATAATGGAGAAAAGAGTATGTTTTTCAACACATGAAAACAGATGGAGAGTCAATGAAGCAGAAATAAAGGACCAAAGGTATGTCAGGAGCTGGAAATCACAGTAAAAATAACAGTACTCTTTCCAATGTCATGAGCCAGGGTATAAATTTTAAAAGCAATAAATTTGCAAAAAGAAAAGAAATCACCTTTTTTCATCATTTCTAACTATCCACACTGAAGCCTTGTGCAAAGTAAAGTACACCATTAAAAAAGAAGAAAAAGGAGAACCCAGACAGACATATTCGGAAATAAACCATCTCTTCTCATCCCATTTGAACCAAAATGATGAAACAAAGTGGATTATCTACCTGGATGTGTGGTGCAGATATATCAGGGGATGCAAAAAACAGTTGGTTGACACCTGCAGCATCTGGAGTTGCCAGGATAACTTTTCTTGGAGTGGAATCTTGTCTGGCAAGGATCACCTTGCTTGGGGTAGAGCCATCATGATTTGTTAAGATGAACTGCTTGCCTGGTGTGCTCTGATCAAGTGCTGTAACAATCTGAATCTTCTGGCCCGTCTGCTGATCTGTGACAATCTAATAATACATTTATCTCAAATTGTGATGGTAACTTAAGTTCACCTGGGCACTTGGAAGAAAACAGGAGTTTTGCCTTTAACATCTGTGACTGTCTTCCCCTCTGTCACACAAGAGTGAAGTAAACTCAGGTGAAACCTTAGATTTTCACTATATTGGAAACACATTTCAATCAAGGGTATCTGAAGTCAAAATCTGAGTTCATACTCAAGGTTTACAACTGGACTGTGCTTTTACAGCACTACTGAAACCCTTGACAAATCCAGCATCAAGAATTTGAGCTACATCTGCAGCTCAGCCCTTGGACCCATCAGGTTGTGAGAGGTCTTAACTCTTGAATTCACTGCATCACACCACATAAAGTATTTAGCACATCCCAGGTTTGGCTGCTTAACAAAAACTTCTTAAAAACATAAATGTAGACTTCCAAGAGAAAAAAGTAAGCACCAAACAGCAAGAAAAGCAATAACGTTGTTGCATCTGTATGTACATTTCAGGCTTAATTTCTGAGGGCTTTTCCTTCTCTGCATATCTATTCCTAAATAAAATAAGTAAATCAGAATCTCTCTCCTTGTCACTTTTTCTTGTTAAGGAATAATTTATTTTCATGTTACATTTCATAACCAGAAACAGACCAACTATTTTTTTTTTTCATTTTATACTTATTTTCAAGCACAAATACAACAGAACATTGTTAAATAATCCTCCACTAAACTCTATTTTTTTGCCAACTTTGTCAGAAGATTATAATCCTCAGAGAAAATAATCAAGATTAGTTACATCTTCCATTATAAAACTCACTTCTAGTCACTTCCTGCCTTTCTCCATTAAAACACCTATATGGAAAACTGCCTGGCTTATTCTGGAGACCAAGCAGAATCATCCTGCNGTTAAGGAATAATTTATTTTCATGTTACATTTCATAACCAGAAACAGACCAACTATTTTTTTTTTCCATTTTATACTTATTTTCAAGCACAAATACAACAGAACATTGTTAAATAATCCTCCACTAAACTCTATTTTTTTGCCAACTTTGTCAGAAGATTATAATCCTCAGAGAAAATAATCAAGATTAGTTACATCTTCCATTATAAAACTCACTTCTAGTCACTTCCTGCCTTTCTCCATTAAAACACCTATATTTCTGGAGACCAAGCAGAATCATCCTGCAAAGGCTGTTTCCTACAACCTATTTTTTCAATTACAGATCAATAAAATAGCTTTTTTTCCTCTTTTTTTTTTTTTCTTTACCTATAGCCAAACATTTACGCCCATCTCACCATCCGTAACACTTCTATGGGCCTTATTAGGGATGAAATTATGAGTTCCAAACTATACAAAAGGAATGTGTTTCCTTCAGATGGCCTTTTGCTATTAACATTTTAATAGATCAAATTTCAATTTTTTCTCTGCAAAACAATTAAAACCCTGTTTAAGAGAAAAGTGTAGGTAAGATGACAGTATTCCAGGTGCTAAAGTTAGAAGAAAAGAATGTAAATGATCATGAGATTTGGGGTGTAAGGTGGGAGGACAATGCAAACCAATAGCCATTAACATGATTAACACAGGGTTTTCCATTCATTTTTTTCAGATATGCACATGGCTAGGATCCCCAATGACTACAGCAGTCCCTTATGTTGGTTCTGTATTCTTTAGAAAGCAAACTTCCTTGCCCTTTTAATTCCCTTCTTTGCTTAACTTCCCTCTTCTACTCAGTTTTACTTCATTTGCAGTCAATTTCTCCTGTGTTACTTCTGGCTATTTTCAAAGCAACTGATGTTTCCTTCTTCTCCCCAGACACATTTACTTTATGTGGGTTAGGAGAGTTCCAGCGCATGTTATCCTTCACAGCGTGCAGACGTGCACAAAGCCGAATACAGAATATTGTGTTATTTCTTGAATTCCCAAACCTGATCTTTGAAAGACACTAGTATCTAAAATCTGTCTTCCTAGCAATATGTAAAAATGCAACTATGTGTCTATCAAAAAAGACATATACTTGATCTAGTTACATTTATGGAAAGTACAGTATAAAACTAGGTTGAAAACCAGCATGCCCCGAACAGTGAAGATACAAATTTTACAAATTAGAACTAAATTTCAAATTATTTTTTGCATATATATGCTAAACTATCTTTTTATCCTCGTGCAGTCCAGCTCTGGAATTTAAAACCAGGAAGTATTCGGAGCCAAATACAGCAGGACTGCTGCCTACTTCACATAAGTCACTGCAACTCCTATTTAACAAATAGCGTCCTGATCCTTCAAATGGCTTTCTGGAACTCTAGGAGGATGTCCAAATAGTTTTCACTACCTGATACAGTAAGCATAGTGCTATGTTATTATGTAGACAGAGCTACTCGAACTGTATGATTTTTACAAGAGCCAAGCATTTGGCAACTGACAGGAATAAGCGAGACCGGTTTAAACAATTCAGCACAATCTGTCTGCAACTGGCCTCTTCCAGCCATATACCTGCGAAAACTCAGCTAAATCACAATGGGACTCTGAAAAGCGGAAGAGTTCACCAAAGCCTAACAACTTGCTATACCTAAATGTTGAGATACGAGAAAAAAATAACCAAAGGGAAAAAGAAAACCACTTGTTTTCTCAAGAGAATCCATCAGGGCTCAGTGAACAACTCATTATGCTTCTTAATAATGTGAAACTCACTATTGCTAAGGGGACAATGTGATAAAATGGGAATATCTTAATGCAGGACTGTCCCCTTAAAAATTTACTTCCCCATATATTCCATATAAGCACCTGTCCTGGCTTCAGCTGTGACAGTTATTTTTCTCCTTCCCAGTAGCTTGTGCTGGAGGATAGTATTCTGCTTTACTGCTTTAAGCCTTGTCCATTAACAAGTCTTGACTTCCATTTGAACATAATTCAATAAATTAAATACCTCAAAAATTCTGTGTTAGAAAAAAGAAAGTGTCTGAACACAGAGAACTAATATTCAACTTCTACCCTAGAGAAATGTTTACATTCCCTATAATGGCTGACAAATGGAACACATTCAAACATTTTACTGAGGATTTTGTATTGCAAGATTTCAGATAATCATTTATGTGCATTTAACAGTAATAAACAAAGGAAAAAATATTGAATGAACATATAAACTCAAAATTAATCAATTTAATACTTATTATGAATGTTTCACTGAAATATATTTGTACACAAGCCTACAAACTACTTTACTCTTTACGGAAGTTGTGCTTTGAGTTAAGTTTTCACTAGTAAGTTCTACCTCGTATCTAATTTATTATAATGGATATTGGTGACATATTTATAGCTGTCTATTACAGGAAGAATGCCATTTGACTGAGTGCTGTTCCATGTATATCAAGAGACAACCACAGCCCCAAAGCACTTACTACCCATTTTGAAGCAAAAACTGAGCATGGTGAAAATAGACAAGGGACAAAGCAGCTGGGCTAGACACAAGTGATCTTCCAGCTACGTGAGACAATTAAAAACTATATAAAGGTTCCTGTCCCTAGAAATGTAATTCTCTGTGTTCATCATATTTGCACTAACTACAGTGCCTAAACAAAGTAATTCTCCCTGCACAAAAAAACTTACACAGAAGGGTTAGAAGTCTGCCACTGGCTTTGAACCAACAAAACTGTCCTGCTGTTCAACAATACAGGCTCATGTTTTTTCTATGTTGTCGTCCCACACTCAGACCCTGATGCTGAAATTACATTAAATGGCTTCACACCACAGGGTCATTACAGCATACAGGTATTGATAATGAAAACCAAGCATATAAAGATGGTGGTCAATTGATTAACATTAATTAGCAAAAGGTACAGCTGCACACCAAACATAGAAAAGGAGCAGAGATAGCTGAAAGAATAAAGATCTACTGGATGGATAGATAGATACATAGACCAGTACAACGACTACAACACAGGTACAGAAGACCATGTATCAGGGCAGTTGTGAAGAGTTTTGGAAGTTGAAAGTTTGAATGTAGTGCATTGAAAAGAAGAAAAAAACCAATGGAAAATGTTGAAGAGTGAAGCCAGCAAAAATAAAAGCAGCCAAGATTATACTAGCAGATGGCTCACTTTAAACCACAGAATGCTTCAGGTTGGAAAGGACCTTAAGGTCATCTGGTTCCAACCCCCTTGCCAAAGGCAGGGATGCCTCACACTAGACTAATCTGGCCTTGAATGCTGCCAGCAATGAAGCATTCACAACCTCCCTGGGCAACCCATTCCAGTGCCTCACCACCTTCACAGTAAAGAACTTCTTCCTTATATCCAATCTAAACTTCTCCTGCTTAAGTTTAAAACCATTACTCCTTGTCCTACTACCACAGTCCCTGATGAAATGAGTGGTTTTGTATGCAACAAGAGGTATCTAAGAACACATTTTAAATTTTATTCTGCAGGTGATACTTTCCTCTAGGGTGAAATTTAAAAATAAAATGTTTGCAAGGACTTGCATTGACTTTCAGGGGATAAAAATACAAAACTCCCCAAATCCTCCTAATCTCCACGCACATGTATCTATGCTGTTTTAACTACTTACACTGCCAAAAACTTCATACCCTTGCTTGAATTGGAGATCCATTACCTGGCCAGGCTATGAATCATACAGGGACATGTAATGTTGGTTGGGACAACTGAAAACCACTATGTTCCTAAGACCATTAGGTTCCCTTGCATTTTTTCATCACTTGTATCAATGATACAATGCAGTGTTTCCCTGCCTCCCTGCTCTAAAATGTAGAAAAATTCCAACAACTCAGCTGAATTACCAAATATAAAAATTATTCATACTTTACAAAATATTTTATGTGTTTTATGTATCTGTAACGTATACATATACACTGTAGTTTTTACAGCATTAGGGAAAGTATTTTTCTGCTTACTGACTGTAATTTCTTGTAACCTTAACATTCGTAGGATAAAAAAATAATAAAAAGGTGGGGGAGGCATTGGCGCGATGTTTTATTCCTGTTTCTGTAAAAATGGTCTCTGCCACCAGGGCTGAGTACCCACATTAAAGCAAACAATATGATGCAAATGAAAAAAGAACCATATGTGAAAACTGGCAAATAGTTCCTATCTGTTTTTGAAATGTATCAGAGGAAGCATACCTGTATACGTTGTGGTAAAGAGAGGCCTGAATCTGCAGGGACAATCTGTATTCGTTGTGGTGTCCCATCCATTAGTGTTTGTGAAACTACTTCCTGGGAATGAGCAATCTAGAAAGAAGAAACAGACAGAATGGATTGACAACATATACACTGCCTTAAGGATGGATACAATAATGGTTGAAACCTTCACGTTCCACCAACTTCTGATTACTCTACACAAGGCTATGGAAACTCTGACACTCTTACTGTATACGGTATGCAAATGATTGTAATCTAATTTAACAGCTTAATGTTGCTAGTTTGAAAATTCTGTTTATTTCACTGTTTAAACCCATTTTGAAATTCCTTCTGATTTGAAATTTAGAAACATATTAAGTAAAACAATTCACTGTTGACAAGTCCATGTAAGTCAATCAGATTGAAAATTTATTACTGTTGATGTTCACGAGACACATCCCTTTCATCATACCTCTGCCACATATACAATTAAATACTTTTACCCTAATGGCTTATTCAAAGTGACAAAAGAATTTCTGATGCGGAAACACAGCTATTGGCCTTTTCTGTTCTGCTTTTCTGTTAAACAGCAAAACCAGAGCAACACAATTCTATACCTGGGAACTATCAAGAAAGTTAAGAGAACATTAATGAAATTCTTTAAATTGGCAAGCTATGTACCTTAAGCCAAACTTAAATCTCTGTATGAACACTCCCAGATGGAAGTGGAAGTGTTTTAACTATTATATTTCAAAAGTTCTTCACAGGCTATAGCCAAAGGTATAATGGGGTGTAATTCCATTATTTGTCAATAGAATTTAGGAAATACAGCTCTGTTTGCAGAGGCTTGATCAGAAAGGCCAAACTTCTTGTATTACAAAGGGAGCTTATCTTCACTGAGCTTACACATACCTTCAAACTGAAATTTTTGTCTAAATTCCAGAGTAACTCCCTCAGCTTTTTGCAGTTCAAAAACTCTGGAACGTCCCACAGTTTTATATTAACAATAATTTCCAATATTTACACCATCATAAAAACGCTCCTTTTCACCTGTTGCCCCTTCAAATTATTATAAATTATCTCTCTGTAACACAGTAAGAGTACTGTTCCATAACAGGTTGAGAGCTTTTCTGTTCCTTCTGGATCCGCTTCCTGATTTTGCAACCATACCACCAAGTAAATGCTAGTACCAGCAGAAAAATGCAGTCAAGAACACGCAAGTGGAGGTGAGTATGTTAAGAGGAAAGAGTGGTGGGTAAGAATTCCCCTTGAAGCAGAAGTACAAGCTCACATCAGTCTAAGCTGATTTTGACATTTCACCCCAAAAGGCATTACATGTGGTACCAGTCTCAGCTCTTACAACCTACTTGCTCCTATCCCTGGTTGTCAGTCATTCAGTGATCTGGAACAGGATACAGATTCAAGTCAAAAAGCAGCCCAGCAAACAGACAAACAGAGGCTATTCTTAGCATAGCTGAAACCTTCAATCCCGATATCCACAATACTCAGAAGCAGACGCATCAAAGCAAACGAGGGAGCAGGATTAAGCTGCTGCAGGGATCACTCAAACTGCCAGCACCATTGATGCTTGTCAAACTACTGCCTGAGCCATCTTCAAACACTGCTTTCTAAAGATACCCAATTTTTCATGAGCATGAATATCTTCCATATTCAAACAATTCATCCACTGCTCAAGTAAAGGATAAAAAAGTGCTCATTATAGAGCAAAATTTACAGTTTGGAAGATACTTTCAATCATTAAAATTGTGCATCAGCCTTTCAAATGACATGTGCATGTGGTGATTTACAGGCAATTGGAGTTTTGTGTGAATTTATCTTTGCTTTGCAAAATAAGCTACATATTGCAGGACTGTTTTACATTTGCTCCCTTAAAATGTTATGATCCACATGTTGTGTAAGGTAAAACTGCTCTTCAGCACCACAAAGTATCAGCCTGACAGTTTTACTTCTATACAGGACAACAGAACACAGGAAATTTTTATTGCAGTTGAAAAAAAATACTGATAAGAACAAGCACAAAATTTGTTAAAAATTGTGTTTTGTACGTGTGTTACAGACTCTGTCAACAAATGCATAGCTTCTGCCTGTTACTGGCAGATCCTGCGGAAACAAAACATTGGGTTTGGGTACTTAAGGTACCCAATGACAGTTTAAAGAAAGAAGACTGCTGTGGGCTCTCGGCAGGCAACCTCCCTACCTGAATCAAGGAGTGTGATCTTGATATAGAAATATGAATTATGTCACACGTGGCAAAAGATGATTAGCAGTTGGCAGAATTCAAGAGAAACACTGTGCAATGCTCCACACAGGCAAGGCTATAAATTCTTTCTTTAGTAGGTTTTGTTTTCATGCCATAAAGCCCTAAATTAACAAAAACAAATGTTTGTGAACATCATCATAAAATTGTTTAAGTCTGTGTTTTAAAATGTTTCACAAACAATAATTAATATTATGAAGAAACCAAGACCTATGTCAAAGAACATTTATGACCATTACATCAATGAGACACAGAAGCACTTTCCATTCTCCTCAGAATGGGAACATTTCTCTTCTTCCTTGCATGCTCTGTTCACATAAATTTTTCCTGTAAATTCAATTAAAACCATTTCAACAATCAAGAGCATTACAACTGCCAGCAAAAACACTGCTGAAGTTCCATAGGCCTTAGACTACCATTTTAATGCTTACATCAAGTAGGAACACCACCAAGTAATTACAACCAGTAGGTCACAGGTAAGTAGGAATGTAAGCTGTTACTTGAAGGCCCACCCCTTTCCTTGCTGACTCCACTTTTCAGGCAGTGCACTCATGTATGGCATGCACCTTTGACAGTAGTTACGATTTACAGAGTCCCACCTTGCACTGCCCTGGGTGATGCTTTTCAGTCCTTCTAAGCAAGAGCCAGGTTGGGCTGCACCTTGTACTAGATAAGAGAACTGACCCCAACTAGGATGGAGAAGATTTTCTTCCATTATCCTGTAATTCTTTTTCTCCCCCCTGTTTTGTTCACCACACAATGACACACAGAGTTTACATGAGCAAGACTAGCAGAGCATGAGAGTAAGTGGCTAAGTGAGGGCTGAGGAATGCTTAAACTGCCTGCACTACTGCCAATAAGATGTGATGGCCTCAGGCTCAGTAAAATCTTGCTATAGGATGAATCCTAATCTACACTGCTGACAGAACAATATCCATGAAAACCATAAGGCTGAAGTTTCCCCATGTACAGAAGCAGCCAACAGCTCTCTGTAGTGTTGCACCTCCACTCCCTCAATCTATTCCCCTGCCTTCCCCTGGCTACCAACCATCTCCTTTTCAATAGCTCTGGTATTCCTTAGAGCCTCATCAGACCCTACTCAATGCACTAACCCAGGAAAAAACCTTCCACTTGTTTTGGCCAGGTTAGCTTGCTCTTGGTGTAGAAATAAGGTAAGAAACAGAAAAAGGATCTTCCCTCTGTTGGCACAAAGATACTTAAGGCAGCTCAGTATCTCATGGGATCACACTATGAAATTGAGAAACAACCCTCCCAGAGAAGAAATACCATCATTACACCATCCTCTTTTCTGAATGGAATGTGCACTTTAGCTAGCTTCGACTGCCTGTTATTTAAAATAAATAAATAAATCAGGAAATACAGCCCTATTTAGACCTCCATAAGAAATTATATTACCAAAACAAAACTACACTAGACATGCCATTCTCACCTACAAAGAGGACAAATGAGAGAAAAAAAAACACAGTATACATCACATAAATCACTTATGTCCTCTGATACAGTCTTAGCAAAACTCAGATGTGTCCTGGGTTCAGCAGTAGCAGTCATTTTTCTCCTTCTTAGTAGCTGGTGCAGTGCTGTGTTTTTGACTTCCAGCCTGGGAACAGTGCTGATAACCCCAATGTTTTTAGTTGCTGCTCAGTAATGTTTACTCTGACCAAGGACTTTCTGAGTCTCCTGCTCTACCAGGGAGGAGGGGAAGCTGGGAGGAAGCTGAGATAGGACACCTGACCCAAACTAGCCAAATTGGTATTCCATACCACAGCACGTCATGCCCACTTACATAAACTGGGGGCAGTTACCCAGAAGGGCTAGATCTCTGCTTGGGTCGGGCTGGGTATCAGTCAGCAGGTGGTGAGCAGTTGTATCTCAACCTGTGGGAGTTACGTACTTTTGATCCTCCTCTCCTCCCCATCCCTCCAAGAGTGGGGGTGGGGGAGGGAGGGCGCAGGAGTGAGTGAGCAGCTGTGTGCCACCTGGGTTTAAACCATGACAAGATGCTACAACGATAAAATCTGTAAGAATTTATACAGAACAGAATTAACCATACTTCCCCCTCCACACCTTGCTATTTGAAATCAAGCCTGTGAAGAACTAAGATTACTTGAGGAGTAAGACTATGTCTAGACAAGAAACCAATGGGAGATATTTCAAGCTAAAAGAAAAAAATATCACTGCTTCTATCTAATTTAAAGCAGTGCTAATTTTAAATAGGCTATTGTCCTGGGTTTAGTTATGAAGAAACCTTCTAGATAAGTATGTATACTGTTATCTACACTCCCAAACTATTTGTGCATCTCAAAGTTCTCTGGCTGCAGCATACAGACTACAGAAAATGAAAACCAGTTAGCAGAAACAACAGTTCAATCTCTGTTTTGACTTACAACAAATACAGTGAAGAGCATGGCAAACCTTCACTAATGAAAACAAAAATGACAAGTGAAGCAATTGCTTAATTGGAAAGTAAAAGCTAGGCGCTGACAACTCCCTTGATTGTGGATTTTGCAATTGAAAGTGAGCAAAGCCATTATGCAACCAGAGGCCCTAAAAGCAGAGCTGAAGAGTTACTCACTTTCTGGAAACACTGCCAGATTTTCCTTAGCTCCATTTCTGTGGGGCAAACTTTGGCATAAAAGAATTTGCAGCATAACTTTAATAACTGGACATAATAGGGTTTTTTCGGTCTTACTTGGTAGAGAGTCTGGAAGCTTTGGGTGCACTAAAAATTATTTTCTCTTGTGATTCTGGCTTTTACATATCACATTTTTCTACATATATAACTACTTCCAGTAGTCTGTACATTTTATCATTCAATGGCTCAAACAGGACTTAAAAATTTATGTACCTCTCCCATCTGCGGTTCAATAATTTGATGGGCCAGTTCCTCTATGGTTGCCATGATCTTTAATCACCAGAATTTCCTGTTAAAGAAAGGAAATAAGATGCTTAACATCTACAGCCTCAAAAGTAAAAATATCTTAGGGAAAATATAGTTCACATACGTAAAGCATGTTCATATTTATCTGAAAATGACATCCCTGTAGAATTTAAAATTTGATTACACTAGGAAGTAATAATGTATTTGATATCTTTAAACTGTATCTTTTTACTCAACTCACATAGAGACTTCCTATTTTTCCTTCTCTGCTTTTCCAGAGAGCACCAATCTAAAAAACTCCCTGAGAACAGAAGTGTATTTCTGACCATGACATCAGCAGGTACATAATTAACATCTGAGAAATGAGAACAAAGCCAGTTTTGTTAATGCAAATCAAGGGGGTAAATCTAACTCCTGAACTCGCACTGAGTTTTTAGTAGCAACTGGAGTGCTTGATGGTCAATTTTGTAATTAATATGAACCACAACTTGGAAAGCAGAAAATACCATGTTTAAAAAAAGAAGCTGTTTTGGTATCAACACTGTAGTCACAGCGTTAATTTTGTGAGATTTAACAGACACTACCACACTAATGCTGTATGCCTTGTTTGTTTGGGTATGGATTTACAAATACTCACTAGGCAGTACTTAAAAGGAACATATACGAATTATGAAGCACCATAAGCACTGAATTTTCCTGACAAAAGCGGTATTAAAAACAGTGTAATACCTACTTCTTATACGAACAAAGCCAGTACACTCTTACATGAAAGGATTTACGTAGTAAATGTGCTTTGTTTCAAACATACAGTGTAGTTGGGTTATATACAGCCTCTTCATTGCAGGCAACATTTTACGTATTAACGTTAAGAATAAATGGCATCAGTATAAAGGAGTTTTTACATGGGATGATATGTTTATTTATTTAGTAAGGAAAAATGGTTCTGTGCAAGCATACAAAAAGTCAGAATGTTAATGAAAGTAGTTATATATGTAGAAAACCTATACGTATAGCTAGCTGGTTTTCACTCTAACTTTGTTAGTGTTCCTAGGAAGTATCTACTACCCTAGTCATCTCCTAAATGTTAACTCATTTTGAGGCTTGCTCTGCTCTTACAATTAGAAAAAGATCTCTTTCTTGACCAGGACAAGAACTGGATGCCTTGGAAGTGTGCACAGCAGTATATCAAACCCTGACTGATGTGTAGAAGGGAAGACTATACAAATACTGCACTGTAGATCATTCTTAATCACCCACCAGCATGCTGCATTGTTAGTTAAGACAAAAGATGACAAGCATAGAGTATAGGAGACTGAAGCTTATGTTGAAAAGCATTAACCCACTTCTGCATGTAGTGACCTGCAGCTCAATCACTATCTAAAGATCACCTAGATTTTCAAGACAGACGATATATTTTGTCAGACTTTTCTTCATTTAAATAAAACACTAGCAACAAAATACTGCACTGTTTATACACACAGTGCCAGAAACCAGTACTACTTCATTTAAAAAAGTTTAATGTCTTAAATGCAAATTAGAGAACTATGTAGTAAGACAGACACACTTTTGGGTAAGACAAATAAACTTTTTGCAGAGTTATTTCAGTGCTCTGTGACAATCTGATGTACCACAAATATTGTGCCCATGATGATAAGCTGCAAAAATCTGAGAGTAAAGTAAGTCAAAAGCTGAAAATCTAGGCTGATCTCAGAACTGATCATGCTTTGAGTAGGGCTTTGGACTAGAGACCTTCTTATGTCCCTTTACACCTGTAATATTGTACAACACAAAAACATACTGTTTTCTCAGCTACAAGAAGAACAAGAGCTGCTCAAAATTACAAAAAATGCCCAGTATTTTGAAAGCAGTCTGACCTACTTCAAAGTAAAATCTTTTGACTGCCTCCATGTAAGTCTACTGTGCAGGTATCTTCAGACACAATAAACTATTAGCTAATCTTGAAGTTTTACTTCTGCCCATGGCACGGGGGCTGGAACTAGATGATCTTAAGGTCACCTTTCCAACCCTAACTACACTACGATTCTATGATTCACTGTCTAGTTTAAAGACCTATGCACAAGAAAACTTGCCTTGAGCAGTTTAAACCAATTTTATGGGGAATACATGTTCCCCTGTGTCAGCATATTGAGGCAGCAGTAACATCTACACTGTGGCTAGAATTTTCTACACTGTTTTCTTGAAAGAAACTAGACTACATCATTTTCTCATCAGAAAAGCCAGGTCTACAATCCTTCCCATGACAAAGTATGATTATGACCTCCTCAGTTTAAGTCGTATTTACCAACAGAGCATATGGCTACTTTATTTTAGGCTTTTCTAAAACTCCTAGTGCTTCAGCCTGCAGAATTAGCATATTCCAACAAGAATACTGAATACTAATTATTCCTGCTATAGTTGTGTTGCACCAACTCAGCAGCACATGGCAATGAACAATACAGTACAGTGAAAAGCTTAATTTATTGTTCATCTAGTAAAAGCTTGCAGTGAAATATTGAACTTGCACAGGAGGCAAAATCTGGAAAACAACTTTTACAGAAATTGACACAGACATGAAGAATAAAAAAAATTTTTATAAAATAAAAAAAATTTTTGCCACAAACTCAGTAAGTGAAAGATAGAGAGGTCCGATTTCTCCAAGCCTCCTCCACAAGTACTCTGTCCACAGACTTCTTTTGATGATAAAGAGTCATTACTACCATATTCAATACAATTCTGTCACCAAAAAGCCTAGCCCTAACCTATTTCTCAGCCTGAGTTTCCAACTTCTCTGCCTGCTGCCATAGCAAAGTTTTCTTTTTGTTCATGCTAGTTCTTATGCCCAAGGAATAACTTGCATGTGACACATTACCATGCAAATGCTACTGCTGTACCAGTGATGGAGGAGAACCGTAGAGCACACCTTTCTACAGCAGCAGAAATTTACATCGTCTTAAGCCATACGAAGTTTCCTGTACTTCCCAACAGCTGTATAAATTGTTGTGAGATGAGCCCTGGAGCTTAGACACACTTTGGATCTTACAGATGAACCTGGCAAAGAAACAAGAAACAGAGGATGAGAAAAAAAAAAGGCATGATAGAGCCACAGGCTAAACCAGAAAATACTCATGATGGTAAAGTGGCCTAGAACATACCTCTCCCTGGTCCACAAGCTAAGAGTTAGGTTCATGGCATTCTATCTTCTTGCCTCACCCCCAATTTGCAGGCATGGTATCATTTTCTGATTGTGAGAACCTTAACAGTCAAAGCTACTTTTAAAAACAATGTGATGAAAGCAGTGCCATTATAAAAGCCTCACACATAAGCTTACTTATAGCTAAACTTTGTATTCTCTAGTAAAAACAGTTTCCAGCACAGACTTTTTAACCTCTTAGCAGTCAGCCCTCCAATAACAGACACTGGTTGACCTTTTCAAGTCCCAATACAGAACTGAACAGTATCACATCTTTGCAATATTGCACTTTGTGTTCTTTGCCATACTGTCAAATGCTCACCAAGAGCATGGCAGAATTCATACTGGTCATGGCAGAATTCTCTATTGATGTTAACACCTGTCTTTAACAAAATCTGTCTTGTGAGCGAGAAAGATAACCATGACACAGAGCTGGTATTTTCACATTATTAATTCAGTGTTATCAAACAGCGCTAATAAAAACAATGAAGATACTCAGCTCTAGCAAATCCAGAATTGACTATAGGCATCCTGTATTCTTGCTCTTCGGAACAAGTATACTCTGTTTTACTTTTAAGAGCAGTGAAAGAGGCTTTCTAGAAGAGATTCCCTGTTTTGATGATGCGCTTTCAAACTTCTGTAGTGAAATAAGCCTGTAAACAAAACTAAGGCTGTTTGAAATGCATAAATGCCAATATATCCCCTGGGTTGGCTGGTTTGTTTGTGTTGGCTTTGTTTTTTAAACACAGCGACTTCCTAAGACTGCTATACCTCAGTCCTAATCTATAAAGTAATATCAATTATGAGGCTATGATCTTATTCTAGTTTCACTTCAACAGGTGAAATTCCTTTGTGTACATGAGAATAACTAGCAAATTAAAACTCCTTAGCAGTCAGTCCCACCATGGCTTTTGCTAATGAAAATGCACTAATTCAAATTCTCAGAAACAGACACCCAGACAAACACTCACTGGACTTTAACAGTGCTTATAAGCAGAGGCAGCATAGCTTGGAACACCGTACTGAATTAATCCTCCATCCCATCTTCTCACTCCAAGTGCACATGTGGATGAGCTACTCCTGAACTGGTTGCTGAATCACCAGAGAGCAGGACATTATTCTAAAGCTTGCCTTTAATGTTTGTGTTAAAACACTATGCAGTAAAAACAGTAATGATTAGCAACTGGCTTAGAAGCACCTTGACCGTCTATCTGTACATTATAGGCAGGATGACAGTCAAGAGTGCTGTCAGGAGTTGCACTGATGTCCTCAATTTTTTATCAGCACTACTAACACGTAATCTTAACTTTGGCCTGAGGGGATGAAATTTCCATGGACATAAAAAAAAACCCCAACAAAAACCCAACAACCAAATACCACTGACTACATCCTAAAATAAAAGGATTCTAATGAAAATTGGGTTTCTTTCTCCTTTACCTGACACAGCCAAATAAGGCTATGATGGCTCATGCTGGTGTACAACTTTATGCGTTGCAAACACATCCTTTGACTAGTACTTACAATTACATGCAATAAAAAAAGTGATACATGTTACAGGATTATTCCCTTATGTTTTGTTGGGGTTTTTTTGTTTGTTGTTTTTGTTTGTTTTTTTTAAATAAGGCAAAATTAAGGACTACTAGTGACAAGAATTTAAAGAGTAATTAAATGTCATTTTACATTTTGACACTTGCAACTTCAAGCCGCATGAACATTCAGTAGTAGGTTCTTTTTTGTGTTGTTACTTTAACTTAAGGAATCCCTAAATGCAATGGCACTGACAAATCCAGTATTTGTAACAGTGGTACTGTGTACTGAGATGCCTTCACTTACATCACCTGTGACTTTGCTCTGAAGAGCATGTGTAATAGTGAAACAACTTACCAACTCCAATGCTTCAATGATAAACTTTCAGGCAACTCTTCATGCTGCAACTCAACTACCAAAATGACTAAGCCAGGCATTCCTATCCTGTTCCCCATCTCTGCTTATTATTTAATCTCTGCTTTATTATTTAATCTCTTCGTGTGCTAGCATTGGTACACATGTAATGCCCTGAGGAGTCAGTTCAAGAAACTGAAATGGCAGGAATCTATTTCTTACTTGCAATATCAGGGTATAGTTTCAAAGGCAGTTTGAACAGAATTACAGCTCACCCCTGGTTGAGAGGAGGGCCTGCTCACCTTGACCAAGCTGTGGTGCTGGTGGTGACCACACACTAAGATAATTCAACTTGACAAAAAGACAGGAAAAACTAACCAAGCAGAAATGCACCAAGCATCTGCTAGATAAGCACAATGAAGTAATTTACTTGGCAGTCAGATTCATTCCATTGCAGACAAAAGGGAGAACATGTTGTTATAACTCAGAGGAGGGAGGGGAAAAAAATGAAGATCAAGGAGGAGGCAAACCTCCCCTTCCATTGTTGTTGGTGGGAGCTGGTAATTCAGTTCAGCTGCACCATGAAACGACACCCTTAGTTTTCAGCCCATCCAGCTGCTCCATGCAGCTTACTGTGGAGTCATTCTAAGCTAACTTTGAGACACAAGTAGAAAGTTTTATAGTTCACCTTCTGCTTACTTATCTATGTTTGCCTTCACATCAGGTATGGGTATGCTTAATCACTTTTTAGAGATCCCTGCAAAGAATTAAGTGGAAAAAACAGCCTTTTTTTTTTTATTCTGTTACAGAAACTTACAAATTTAGCACATTATTCATGTTCTTAAAAGCATCTTCTTCCAAGATATTCCAGTCAATATTCCCCAAAGCTGCATTTTCATGTGAAATAATGAATATATCCTAAAACCAAGCTATCTGAAATTGGGAAATATTCATTAAACATCTTCATTTCCTAGTAAAGAAGAAAAGATTTAAATAAACTACTGTCATGGTCTGTGTTTTGATCTTCAGCAACTGGAAGTAGCCCTCAAGGTGTTCTCATCCAATGTGAATCTTCCCAACTCCAAATATGCTTCTTTTCTCCACACTTGTCCAAACCATGACATACATCTTCAAAGCACACATCAGACAACATACAAGAAATGTTTTTTTATTGCTACAGAAGGAAAGAGGTAGACTGAGTCAAATAATTGATGTTTTCTTGCTTGAGAATGCATTCTTCCTTTTTCAAAGGGAATGAGACAAAGATAAACTTTATCCAGGCACTAGTTACTGCTGATCATATTTTTATTTCCTTCCTGAAGTTATCTAAAATAATGAAAGGACAAGGGCTGGAATTCTAACAGGGAACAGAGAACACAACATGGTAAAACTGCACATACTTTCAGGATCTTATTTATAACATCCCACAATTAAAAGAACCATAATAATATTACAGCTGTATTACTATTCCAAGAGGGGCTTCCACCAATAAACACAGCAGCACTAAGTTGTTTCCAAATATTGCATTTATTGTATGTCTCCTCAACCTTGAGACTCAAATGAAATGTAACAAGAATCTCTGTATGTAAATATCATTATTTTATGTCCATAGTAAATGAGTTAGCAAATCCCATAGTGAAATGCAAGTCAGAATTATTTTTCAATACAGCACTGCCATCAGTGTTAGCTCACTGTTGGTGTTGAGCCTGGCATCATTGTTAGTGGTTTTCCATCGCTACTTTAGATACACTCCACAAGCCACCACACGAGCAGAAAACTTTTATTGCTTGCACTAATTCAACCACTCTTCTTTACGCCTTCCTCAGTTTTTATGGGCCAGAGTTTCCCCAATGCTTTAGTCAAAATAACTTAGGAAAGACTTACTTTTTAAATTGATTTTGGAGTACTTCAACTGAAATGGGTGAGGAAACATTCCCACGAGAACAGCCAGCAGATTTGATGGCCGGTAATCAGAACCACTAACCTCTCCACCAGTACAGTTATACCCAAAAGACATCAATGTTTAACTCAACATCCTTCTCCAGAGACAAAAGTTATAGAACTTTAATTATCCCAGTAGGAAGTTTTTACTAACAGTATTTCAAAATGTTACACCAGTGTAAATTAAGGACTTTAAAAGCAGTAGCAGGAAGAATATTTCTTTATGCTTGGACTTTCCATTTGATGTAAGTGAAACATCTTTTGTTCTATTATGCTGCACTTCTGTTATAGCTGCCCCACTATTAAGTACTTTGATTCTGATTTAGCACCCTTTAAATGAGTAAGAAACCACACTGGTATGAAGATAAGATGAGAAAATCGTGCTGATCCCAGATGTTCAATTTACTTACTTTTTTCAAAACATGTCACAACTCTGGCCAGTGTAGTTTTACTGGTGTGAAAACAATGCTTGTAAAGTTTGAGTAGTAACTTACCCTGCCAGCACTGTCAAACCAGCTTGACACAACGGAACACATAATGATTCTGCTGACTACATATATATACACAGGATGTGTGTTAATAAAGGGGTCTTTCCTGCAGAAGGTCGGATGCACATTTAAACTAAAAGTTACATAAGAACTTTAGATACTTCTGAGGTACAGGGTCGTTAACTAGTTATGACTGCAGGAATTACTGTCTACTTCCTGTTCTGTCACAAGGGAGACAAATACAGAAGATCAACATTACTTTTTAGGAAAGCTCAAAAGGTTAATACAATGGAACTCTAAAAGTATTCCTTTAAGAAGAAACTCTCTAAATCTCTATACTCATACATACTGCTTCCATAGAAAATTATTTCAACTGATCTCCAAAAATTAATGAAGATTTCACTATTTTAGCTCAGGTCATCACACTGGTTTTACAGCTGCTCTGTACCCTAAAATGGAAACTAGTCCTCATTTCCATTCTCAAACGCATCATATACTAATTAAGAATTCAGCATAACCTGTGCCAAACTTGTTTAATAAACACCTACACATAAAATACAAAACATTTCACAATACATGTAGCACTAAGAGTGCCAGAGTTAGCTGGCTTTGTTACTTGTTCTAAGCGTTAGCATTCCTTTCTACTTCATAACAGCATTCTGCAATGCTTTATAGATAATAAAGTAAGCCAAGGAATCCAAACACATCTGTGAAACAATGACACTATTTTGCTTAATGTTTCATAAAAGCTCAATGAATACAGCAAACTAGATAAACTATTCCTGGATCACTCTACAAGCCATATTGCTCAAGATGGTAGAACAGTTGGCAGACTTAAAGGAGTAACATTCTCCTCACCAATGAACTAAGGAATATTTATGTGACTCTTGACACCCAGTTAGATACTGTTTACTAAATTTTCTTGACATCAAGATTTAGAGACTCCATATGTAAGAAATAGTAACAGAAAACTGAAGCAGCTAAACCTGCAGGGAAGCAAGGGAAGATAAGATGCTTGTAAAAGCATAAGGGAATAATTAAAAGGCACACAGCAACAGAGGAAGAGATGCATTTGCAAGCATGCCCGTACAATTAATTTAGAATCATTACTCTCACTGCTTTTTTTATTTAACAAGTGCTAATGTGGGAGGAGAAGTGACAAAATAGACTTGCTAGGATAAGCTTTGAGGAGACTGTAGGAGAGTATCAGGTTTGAGACCATCTTAAGAACCTGAAAGTGCACAAGTCCATGGGACCTGATGAAATCCATCCGACGGTCCTGATGGAGCTGCTGAAGTTGCTAAGCCACTGTCCACCATATTTGAAAAATCATGGCAGTCAGGTGAAGTTCCCAACGGCTGGAAAAAGGGAAATATAACCCCATTTTCAAGAAGGGGAAAA
>NDXB01015529.1:74722-104790 GCA_002631895.1 Agapornis roseicollis | reverse complement strand
CTTCTTTTTTTTTTTTTTTTTTTTTTTTTACTCTATTTTTGGATTATAGAAAAACATGCCAAATTTACAAAGCAGGTCATGAAAATGACTTTCTGTCCCATCAGGAAGATTCAAATAAGAAGTCCAATCTCCTCAAATTTCTTCCTACTAACTATGAAGGATGTTTATTACATTATCTTTATGAATTTTCTAAGCTTTCCTGCTAGCATTCCATTATATGAAATGCAAGCAGTTCAATGTACTCACACTTTGTTTATGAGTTTTTCTATTCAGAACTTGCTAATGTTCTCATTTTAATAATAAGATTTTGATGCCTGCTCAGTTAATTCACCCTTTCCTTTGCCTAATCTGCACATGAGAGATAAGAGAGATTTCTTTGAAATGACAAGAAAGAGAACGTAATATCTCATACATAAATATAAAAGATATGTGTTATTTCCATTTTGGGGGGAAAAAGAAGTAATTTTACTGCTGTAGCATGTATACGCAGAGGGGGTGGAACTAGATGATCTTAAGGTCTTAGATGATCTTAAGGTCCTTTCCAACATTAACCATTCTATGGTTCTTTGATTCTATGCCTCAGCATAATTATCAAAAATCATGTTACCTGTGTTTGGTGAAATCATTATTTTTACTGGGAAACTAATAGCCCATTGAGAAAAAAGTTAAGGATTGTAATCATAGAATCATAGAATGGTTTGGGTTGGAAGGGAACTTAGATCAGCTAGGTCCAACTTCTCCTGCTACAGGCAGGGACACCTTCCAGTAGACCAAATTGCTAAAGGCCCAGTCCAAGCTGGCCTTGAACACTTCCAGGGATGTAAGAAATGTATTGGGATTCTAGGGATGCAACAAATGTATTCAGATTCCAGGGAAGTAAGTAATGGATTTACAGTAATGCAAGCTACTGCTTTAGAACATGTGAAATAAGTGTAGCCAGACAGAACAAAAAATTAATAACCCTGTATAATTTGCTGTGTCTTTGGAAAGCTCAATCTCTATTGGAGGCAGATCTATAAAGTCTAAATTCAGACAGTTCTCACTATTTATCATCAAAAGGCAATACACAGTGCAGAAGGCTAGTGCTGGAAATTATCATTGAACACTGCTAATTGCTCTAAGTCAGTTCATCACACTGCTATGTGTCTTCAAAAACATGATGATTTTGAAAACACTTAGATCTCACTTTAGAGCAAAGACTCATTTTTCATAATCTGGAAATCAACTACAACTTATGTATTTTTTCAAGTTTTCCTCTTCCTCCAGTTTTTATCTGAAACGGATTTTTCCTTTTCATTTTCCTTCTTCTTCCTCTTCCTCTTCCTCTTCCTCTTCCTCTTCCTCTTCCTCCTCCTCCTCCTCCTCCTCTTCCTCCTCTTCCTCTTCCTCTTCCTCTTCCTCTTCCTCTTCCTCTTCCTCTTCTTCTTCCTCCTCTTGCTCTTCCTCTTCCTCTTCCTCTTTTCCTTTTCCTTTTCCTTTTCCTTTTCCTTTTCCTTTTCCTTTTCCTTTCTTTTTCTTTCTTTTCTACTTCTTTTACATAAAAATGCTCTTCCATGCTTGCCTTACTTTCTGGACCCAAAAGGCACATTTTATTTTCTGTAGGGGTAAGTTTCATCGTACCTTCTCTTGATCCATAAAGTGGACTGACAGATATGTAGGGGCATCCCTTGAATGTTCTTTTAAATTACCAAGGTTAACTTAGGCACCTTCAAGAGTTACTGCATAGAGCAACTTCAGGCTTTCAGAGTCTGTTCTTGATTTTGGGGGTTAAAAAATCTAAAATTATGTTACTCTTTAAAGTTTTCATGAAAATGTCTGTGTTTTTTTATATTAGCATGCAGGAAAGTATAATAATACAAAATATACATTTGTGTTCAAATAAAAACATGCAAAATCCATAATGGTTATTTTCTGGCAATGAATGCAAGCTGTACCTGACAGTTTGTCACAGAGTTAAATCATCAGTACTTACATAACTGCTAGTGTCACATTCCTTGAGGTATATAGGCAGCCAAAATCTTATAAATTATTTTGGCTTATTTTCAAAATAATCTTAAACAATTCTAAATCTTTATTTTATGACATAAAGATGACTACTTAATTCAAGGAAAGGAAAAGCTATTTTTATTCCAGTAAGATTTAGTTAGTATTAGGAAAATAATGTTATAATTGTATTTAATTTCTTATTTCTAATTTTAAAAAATTCAGAAAAGGTATATGTAAGTTTATTGGCATAAATAATGCATTTTTTTAACCCATTATTTCTACTCCCTGAGAAATAAAACAAATTTGAAAGATAATGATGTTCATGTGGCAAAGTCCAACCAGTACATTGAATTTCAAATGCTACAGATAGTGCCCAAGAAGACCTGTGTAGAAGGGCTGCTAGAAAGAAAAGGAAAAATCCCCAATAATGTCAAGCCTAGTTAATAAAGTTTCTGTCTTGCTTCTGCACTTCTGAAACAAATGGAATGGCCTGTGTATGGAAGTCAGCTTGAAGATCTTTTAGGAAGGTTGCATATTGACCTATCTCTGCACACAGCACAATGTTTGAGAACATGGGAAAAGAAGAATCAAGAAATAGACAAATAATAAGCCAGGATTATATCAGCCAAGCACCTCATTCTCATAGTGGTTCAGTACTAATTCATTTCAACTATTCTGCAGGTTTTGATCTTTTATAATATAGAATTGATTTAGAAAAAACTAATGGGGAGAACATCCAAATAGACTTCCATGACATTATATCATAAAAGGTGTACACCAGGGAGACCTTATAGCCACCCTCTAGTACATAAAGGGGGCCTACAAGAAAGAGGAACTCTTTATCAGGGAATGTAATTATACGATGAGGGGTAATAGATTTACACTGGAGGATGATAGGTTTAGAATAGACATAAGGAAGAAATTCTTTACTGTGAGGGTTGTGAGACACTGGAACAGGTTGCCCCAAGAAGCTATGGATGACTCATCCCTGGAAGTGTTCAAGACCAGGCTGAAGGGGCTTTGTGCAACCTGGTCTAGTGGAAGGTGTCCCTGTCCATTGCAAGGGGACTGGAACTAGATGGTCTTTAAGGTTCCTTCCAACCCAAATGACTCCATGACTTTATGCTTAAATTTAGGATTGAATAGAATTGAACTTACAGGTGTGTGATTTTATACAGTTTCTTAAGAATCTGCACTTCAGATGTTCAGAGAAGTTCTTATACTGATTTGCTTACTGAGATTTTTAGAAGATACTAAACACAAGAAAATATTTTGATTTTCATTCTTGCGTTACATCAGGAAACAGATTTAATAAAAATACATAACGACATGCAACAGGATTATAAATCATAGGAATACAATTGCAATTAAATGTTTTGATGAATTATTATAGAATTTAGACTATATAGCAAGAATGATTTTAAAGTACAGGAACTGTTCATAATACTCTAGAGTTTGGGCTGGCCATTTCAAGTAGATTTAATTTCATACTTATGACTTGAATTTTCAGAAAAAGCTATAGTTACACATCTTACTCTAATTTCATTTAAACTTATGTCAAGCATTTATGGTTCCCTCCTTTTGGAACCAGAACCCCAAACTTAAGATCAAAACCCAGCAAACATGCTCGCTACCACATACCTGTGAAGTAAAGAAATATTTTAACACCTGTTCTATGGATGTCTATTTCAATACAAAGATATTACATGTTTAGCCTTTTACAGGTATTCAGGATTTGCATATTGCAGGAGCATGGAGATCAACAGATATTTTTAGAAATAAGTTACAGGTGTATGATTGTTGTCGAGCCTATGGCAATTCTACCTGTGATTTAGGAAAAGATCTCAGGAGAAGCACAAGGCATTGTTATGTTAGAGGTACAACTGAAACAAACTTCATATTTTGTTAAGTAACACATAAACCAGGTGTAAATCCACCTATGCTTTTAATCCTTGTAGGTGGTTAGTCATGCTGATAGTAGCTATCAGTTCAGACATCTTTTCAGTTCTTACATGGAAATATTTTTATGCATGACAAAATATTTGTATGTAATGTCTTATTTAAAATTCCAGCAGAGCCAATAGAATAAACAATAGCTATTGCTTTATGATGGTGTCAACTAGGTTAACAAAATGGAGTCTATCTTTTAAGGCCACCTGCACAGGTCAGGGAAAAGAAAAATGTGCTTGGGCTAAACAAAATAGCAGTCCTGGTTACTCTCTCAGTTACTGTTCAACTCATGTCCTTATCTTTGCTTTACATGCAGTTTGTAAATAGGTGAAGTTAATATACTCTGGTTCTTCTTTTCATTGAAATTTGTGACCTTAAAGTGAGTCATGATTTTATTCACAATCATTCTAAGCAATTGCAATTCACTCTTCACATGTACTATTCAGAGTGCTTGTCAGAGTCTCGTTATAAATGACGTTCCACATTTATTTCATGTTACTTGGAAATACAGCAAAGAAACATGAAAAAAGTGGAGGTCACCTTTCCAATGAAATCAAGCCTGAGGCTTCTTTACAGGAAAGGCTGTATTTGGCTTTCTACCACATTTCCATTGTCTAACTTGCTATGGCAGTCAAAAGTGGCTTCCTGGGCAAAACAAGCTTCCCTTATGTTAACCTTAGTGTCTTCTCTGTTGGACATACACAGAAGACTGGAGTGTGAATGGTAAAACCATTGCTCCAAATGACTGAGATATTTCTGTGCAAAAATAAAACTCTCCTTAACTGTTTCTGTAAACAGTTCTGTAAACTGTTTCTTTACCTTGTCATCATTTCCCTTATGCCTCACTTTCAATAGACCAACATAAATGGGTGGGTAAGTTGAAGCTCTTCTCTAAGAACTGGAAGTTGAGCTCAACTTCAAATTCCTTTAACATGTTAATGTTAATATGTTAATTATGTTAATATGTTAATTATGTTAATTATGTTAAATATGTTAATATGTTAAATAAAGCTTAAACACAAAACCCTGTCATAATAACTCAAAGTAGAAGATATACTGTGTTCTGTAAGTCTACTTTCTGTGATTTGCTGTGTAACTTATATCTAGACTAGTAAGAAATATTATAGCATTGTATATTACAGTAACGATAGTATGGTTCATGGAACACTTTGAAAATAAATAGATGTGTAATACCATTTGTAATTCAGCTTAGTTTCTGGTATTGATAAAAATTTGCTCGCAGATAAAAGGCTGAACCAGTAATATGTCTTTCAGGTTTTATAACTATCCTCTACATTGAAAATTATACCACTGAAACTTTATTATATGTACAAAAAAAGTCCGTGGGACTTAGCGATATATGCCTGATAAGGGACAATCTATCCCAACTTGCTTCATACTGTCTTATGGGTAATATATATATTGGAAAGATAGTCAGTACCTATATCCTCTGGGATTCATTATGATGTTCACAAGGTCTTTCATCATAATATTATGAAATTGATATAAACTATCTTACGCAGAAGCAAAATAAATTCAAAATTTTCTCTGGAAAAAAGATCACTCTGGCCTCTGTGAGAATGATATCAGGAGGGTGATTGCAGTTCTGTGCTGTTTTACATAACAGGTCATTATTGTGACTTTTAGCCAAATTAATTTGCCCATTGCTGATGCATAATTTATTAATGTTTATCTTATTTTCTCAATGAAAGAAGAAAACACAGCTGATCAACTATTTCAGAATTCAAGACTTGAAGAAAAACTCACATAAATCATGCACAGCAATAAGCACTTAACACTCCACCATTATGTCAATTTATTAGCTTTTCACTTTTCATTCTGTCCACTTACAGACTACAAGCCAGTTTAAATAGACACAGTGTACACTGATCCTTGGCTTGGGTAAGCAGTCTGGATAACCTACTAAACATCATCAGTTTGATACAAATTTTCTTAGGAGCGTAAGACTATCTGGGAAAACAAACAGAGCTGATGTCATAGAAATCCTCAAGTAGCAAGGACAAGCATTAGACAAGTCTTCAGTTCTGAATTTCCCCAGAATTAATGATGTCCCAGTGTGAACACACATAAGAAAGTAAGAAAACTGCACTTTCTTGTGCAGCACATAATCATCTGGATAGTTCTCTGCAGAGCCATCTTGTTATCCTGATTTTCTAGTGGATGTTCTCTGTAGAAGTGAGACAAAACTTTTTTATTCTAGGAAAGGAAAAAAAAGCTTGAAAATAGCTCACTCCATTTTTCAGGTATTTACTGAAGCTGGAGAGATACAAATTTTGTTTTCCTTTCCCTTTGTTCCCTGCCCTTTTTTTNTTACAGGGGCGCACAGACATGGTGTGCCCAGCACTGCTAGCAGCTGACTGACAGCAGTAGCATTTTGGAGCTGTGCTGATGAGAAAATGCCAATGTTCAGTGAAAAGCTCTTTTTTTTTTTTTTTTTTTTTTTTTTTTTGTGGAAGTCACAGAATGAAAGTGAGTTTCCAGAGTCCAGCAGAGTTGGTTCAGGGAACACAGTTAGCATATGTACATGACCAGCTGAGAGATTAATAAAGCTATCTGAAGTAGGAAATTAAAAACCATAGGGATAATACTGTGTGAGTCTTTTTCCTACATAAAAAGTAGCAGGCACATCCAGTGAGCTTTCCCTGTAGAAGGAACAAAGGAAATGCTTTAAAAGCATGAAGTGTCTTGATTTCCATGCAGCTGCTGAACTTTTGGAGCACTGCCATTCTCTGATCACTTATATATCT
Organism: Agapornis roseicollis; assembly: GCA_002631895.1. NCBI lineage: Eukaryota > Metazoa > Chordata > Aves > Psittaciformes > Psittacidae > Agapornis > Agapornis roseicollis. The sequence continues at coordinate 98,086 of NDXB01015529.1, read as the reverse complement.
CATCTTCTCTCTCCTTCCTCTATGAGTCTTCACAATGACAGAGCATTTTTATTGCTGTAAGAACCAAGCAAATATTAACTTTCTGTTCTTATTTTCTGCTCTAGTTATACATGGTAAGAAAAGAAGATTCTGATAGAAAGAAATGTTTCCTATAAAATTTTCTGTATCTGGAAAATTCTGTGTAATCCCTTGTTAGTAGGGTCCACCCCTGCTACTACACTACTTCCACAATTTCTCTTCCTTTTGTTTCACAGTGAGACTGCAGGATTAGAAAAGGACTTTTCAAAGTCCCATTACTTCAAGTAAAATTCCCTGTGGAAATACTTTCTATACTGAAAACATATCACATTATCTCCCAAATGCAAATGATTTCTTGATTTATAAAATTTGAATTTACCTATGTAAGTAGGGAGTTGTGAAGATTTATTAACTGATCTTGCACAGCATTTTGTACTAAGTATTAATTGTTACAAGTAGAATAAGATAGAAACAGAGAAGAATCACAGAAAAATACTCAAAACGTAGAAATTCCCTGCCCTAAGCTTTCAGTATCTTTACCAAGATTTAATGTTGCTTAAAAAAAACCCTTTTCATTTGATACAAAAATTGTATATTCTTATTTCTAACAATCCTATAGTATTTAAGATAAAAATAATGAAAAAAAAGATAAACTGTTACTCATGAACTCCATCCCTACTGAGTTCAAGGGGATATTTTCCACAAGTACATTGAGACCTTAAGTGGACTTAGATAAATACCACCCATGAATCATGAAATGTGGGGTGCTCTTTAAAGCCCATTTTTCTCTAAATAACCAATTGCTGCCCACACAGTAAAAGACTTCACTCCAGTCCCCAAAGACTATTTGTCTAGGGGCTTCTACACATCATCTGATGTGAAGAGGGAAACATTATTGGTGAAGAAACAAGACAAGCTATATGGGAGGCCACAAGTCATTGCTGTTGCAGGAGGATGGATGCCTGTGCTTAGAAGTAGGAAGAAGGTAGACTTAAGATCAGGTCTATTTGCACGACCTACCAGTGAGCACATACTGCATAACATAGGTAAGAAGGAAAACTTCCTCTATAATTTATGGACTAGTGTTGGATAAAGTTTGAGCTACATCTCTAGTTGAATCCTTAGTATGGATATGTTTCAGGAGGTCATTCACAAAGTATGGTGTTGTCAGTAAGGGTCCTCAGAAATATGGAACAATACATACTTGTATTTTAGGAAGAAACCTGAAACTAGATGGACATGCTGAACAGCATAGAATTTTGTGTCTGTAAGGCTGAAATTACTGTTATTCTGTAATTTATTGATGACTTAGTTTCATGTTTTCATGAGGAATTCTGTAGGCCACAAGACTTTGATGTTCTTGGAATTAATATTTATGTTTTCTGTTTTGAATATAGCTAAAATAGTATATGCTTATATAGCGGCTGCCAAATCACAAATCAGAGAGCTTGTAAAGGCTTAGAAAAGAAAAACTCAGATTGTACATTGGCTTCTATACTATTTAAAAAAAAAAAAACAAAAAAACAAAAAAAAACCCAAACCAAACCCAAAAAAAAGAAGAGAAAAAAATATGAGCTACACTTTAAAAATTACTACACTTATGCTAAATATGAATGATCCAGATTATTGCAGGTGGCAACTCAGAGAGACAGGGAAATAGAGGGCTATAATTATAGTTATAAATATGCATAATTATATGAGACTACTACCTTAATATGCAGCTCCCTCATTGTACAAATGGGGCTCAAAACACCTTAATCTCCTTTGTGACAGACAGAAAATCATCTTGAATGTTTCAGCTTTGAGAAACACTTGGTAGATATGTAAATAAATACCAGAATGTTTATTTACCAATGTAGACAATTACAGTCTTTTTTTCTTACTGAAATTAACGCCACAGTATAGTCTCCTTGAGAACACGACATAACAGGAAGGATAATTTGTTGAGTCCCGAAGGTGACTTTTCAAACACTGTTAAAAAATATCTGCTGTAGGGATAAGGAAGCATGAGACAGGGAGGCCAAATGAAACTCAGCCCAAACACCACAGCATGTCTGATTTAAGTGAGTGTTCACCTTTCCTGTCAGAAATTCTGCTTGCATGAAAACAATGAGTTGAATTTCTGGATCATTTCTCTTGCCTGCCTGAATGCAAGAGGGTTCACAGCTTTGTAATTATAAAACAATTTCCTTTGGTGAAAATGAAATGTATCTACCATTGATATTGCAGTGATTCTAATGGCTGCTCCAGACTCAGACCCATTCGTTAGCTCGAGTCTGAAAAAAACCCACAAAACCCAGAATACAGTGTGTCCTCCTACAGAACTTGCTATCTCATATTATTTTTGAAGCAAAAAGTAAATTGTGACTTTAGCTGCTAGCGACTACATGTTGTCACCACACAAGGAAATGTGGTTGGTTAAAGTCAAGGAAATTCCAGTAGAATCTGCTCAAGTCCATTTTTCTGTAAAACTAGTTTGCTCAAGACCAAGTTTCCCATTGGCTAGAAAGGAGATTGTGCTTTGATGTACCAGGTATTAAATATAATGTGGAGAACCTGGGACATGTTTATAATAGGTGTAACTAACACTTGTTTGACAGCACAATTCCAAGAATATTCCAGCCTCACAGGTAATAATGTAAATCATCCCTTCCACTTCACTGGAAGTGATAACTTCACAAGCTTGGATCAAGGTGCACTGGAGCTTAAGGAGACTTCATTGTGCAGAAAGTACCTCACAAAGCCAATATCCCCTATGTGATACACAAAACTGCACATGACCCTCATTGGCAGTGCCTAGGATAAGACTGTAAAGGGTGGCAGTGAGCTCAGACAAAATGTAAACCAAAGTATAATTCAGAAATAAATCCTGTGTAGTCCCTAAGAAACTACCTGGAAAATCTAACTGTTTAGCCTTTAGACTTTGAAACAGTATGGCATCTTCAAATGAAGATTCAACTGGACGAAGCTTAATAAAACATAACTATTAAAGGATGCATATCAGGATGCATAACCAGCCATTATCGACTATTCCCAGTCAATTGCTGGGTTGAGTGGCTTGAGAGAGGACGCCTGCAACACCGGAGCGGAGCGGAGAAGCTCAGCGTCCAGGAGCCTCATCTCAGAGCGACAAGAACTACCAAGGAGGGAGCATCAACTCCTCGACAGAGCTTGCCCAGGAGCCGGCAGCTCAGCTCATGCGAGGAGCTGACTCACGGGGGATAGAGCCAGGAGGCGCGGCACCAGCTGTGAGCGGTTAAAAACCTGCCCAGGGAGCGCAGGCGACCAGGAGTGGGGCGAACAAAATGCAGTTCGCGTGGGCAGGCGACCGGGATGGGGAGCACTCGCCTCATGACCAGGGCCCAGTCTGGGAGCTCTGCTCTGGCTGCCCCGGCGGTGGCCAGCATAGGCACCCAGACAGCCGATGAGAGGGGAGGCTGCAGGGCAGAGCTCGGGGTGTAGAGAGTGCCTGCACTGCTCTGGGGAGTGCTGCGTCAGGAATNGGCGACCGGGATGGGGAGCACTCGCCTCATGACCAGGGCCCAGTCTGGGAGCTCTGCTCTGGCTGCCCCGGCGGTGGCCAGCATAGGCACCCAGACAGCCGATGAGAGGGGAGGCTGCAGGGCAGAGCTCGGGGTGTAGAGAGTGCCTGCACTGCTCTGGTGAGGGAATGGTGCAGAATGGGCAGGGCTACACTCGGTGCTTACTGGTGGAGGTCCTGCTGCAGCAGGGGCTGAGCTGCCGGACACTGTCAATAGGCTGACAGGTGTTAGGGAAACTGAGAGGAAACAGGAATGCTTGCTCCAGGCCCAAACTGTGCAGGGGCCTCAAGTTTCCCCTCTGGAAAGAGGGAGGAAGGAGACCATTAACCCGGGAAAATGGCAATTAGTAACGAAAAAAAAGAACAACAAAAAGAGGAAGAGGACAGTTAAAAGCAAGGGGCTTCCTCCTAAATCTGTTGTCCCCACCCAGAACCGCTTCACTGTCCTGCAGGGGGCTAATGACGAAACGCACTCGCACCATGAGCAGCCGGCTGGGGCACTGGTAAAGGAGATCTCTACTGGTTCTGCCAGGAAAAAGCAGCGGGTCCTAGTAGTGGGGGACTCTGCTTTGAAAGGGGAAGAGGCACCCATCTATCAGCTTGACCCGGTCTCAAGGGAGGTGTGTTGTCTTCGCAAGTCATAGAGTGACAAAACAGCCTGACAAAATGATAGATACTGAATTGATTCTGGCATTGAAATACATACATATATATATATATATATTTTTTTTTTTTTTCCATAGGAAAATAAGCACTTACTTTTCTGAATAACCTTACACATTTGTTTCCAGAATGTCAGTGAGTTCCATGGAGTGATTCTGATAAATGCAATATATTATACCTTTGCCAAGTAAATAATCTACTGATAACTCAACTTGATTATTTTAGAAAAGATAGAAAAAATTACTATGATAAATCTTTTGTATCTTAGCATTTGATGTATTATTCACTTTATTGCATCTTCTTTCTGTGTTTTCTGTAGCAAGCTAAATAATAGGCTTTAAATTCCCTTTGGGTACAGAAGAAATTACTATCACAAGTGCCTTTAATTGTTTTTGATTCCTTTTCCTGGCTTTTTTGCATATCTTTGGTTTCCCTAGTGAAAATGAAAAATTACTGTGAGATAATGAAACCTTTGAAAAATATATTTCCAAATAACTGAGCCAGAATTCCTTCTGAAATCAATGACATTGCATTAGAGATTAATTTATTATCCTACATTTATTCTTTGTACATAAGTCCACTATCTCAAAACTATATTTTGGGAAAAAAAAAAAAATTGTAAAATAAACTTGCCAAATTTACACTTAAATTCAGGGGTCTATAGCATGCATACCTTAGATACAGATTTCAAATGAGATTTGATATGCAAGCATAGGTTAAAGGAGATATTTTTTCAAAGGATGAAATAATGTGCATGACATTTATAGCATTTAATCTTTCCAGGCTTTATTTTTTATCTTTTCATATTGTTCTTATGCAGTTCTATTTGAAATTCTTTCATTGGCTAAGGGATGAAAGGTTAAGGAAACAGGGTGAAAAATCATCCATTATCTGTATAGGATTAGCACCTACTGACTTGACCATGTACTGGAGGATACTATTTTTAATTTCTTTCTGTACCCATTAGCCATACTTGGCTCTGGGGTCTACACTTCTAAAAGCAAACTGGTGTTGTGCTACAGAATTACCTTGCATACAGTTCTAGAGATACTTCATTTTAGTGTAGATACACCTTTAGCTCATGTATGGATTTTCTTAACCAGACATTTAGTCATAATTTACTCTTAAGGAAATAAAAAAACCACAATAAACAAAAGTGATGCACAATACATTTGCTAACCACTTGCTGACTGATGCCCAGCCCAACCTGAGCAGCGATCTGCCCTTCTGGATAACTCCCCCAAGTTCATATTCTGGGTATGCTGTGAAAAAAAGAAGGGCACAAAATCACTTCACAGCAGTGAAGGTGAAGGAACAACTTGCTTGGATACATTATTCAAGAATAAAGAAAGCACCAGAGCCAGAGAAGACATGGTGGATCGAACCTTCATGACCCTTACGTATGAAATTGTGGCGGTCATAATTTGGACTCGTGATAACTGGTGCACAAGCTTGAGACCAGAACTTAAATTTGAAATTAGTGCAGAATGTTACTAAGGTTTTAATCATAGTGACTGTTGGGTGTGTACACAGTTGCCTAAATCAGGAGAAAGCATGGATCTCCCGTTAATTGGAGTTCCAATTCCTAACACTGTCTCATGGACAAATTTGTGTGTCAGCACTAGCAATCTACATCTGAGGGAAAAGCTGAAATTTGAGATATTTAATCCTAATCCAGGTAATAAATATTACACCTGTGCACAAAAATGTATTACATCTGTACACAAAGATCTATTACACCAGGAACCAGGGTAGGAGATCATGTTTGCTTAAATGCCACAGATGTAGGACACCATTCAATTGCAATCATACTATTAATATAAATGGTATCGTAGTTCAGCAGTGGCCCATTCCTAAAGGGAAAGGATGGTATTGGTTATGTGGAGAAAATGTTTATAAGACTCCACCCCCCAGCTGGAAGGGGGCATGCACCTTAGATGCCGTAATACCCAATTTTACTATTATCGACAGGTATCCTTTCAGGACCTGGATTAGAAGTTTTGTTAAATGGGTTAAGTGAGGGTTTAACCCTATTATTGAACAGCACGTGCATTTCATAGTTTTGTAAGAGGGCTAATTCTATCTTTGGGAGTTAAGTGAATTAGAAAAAGCAATTGTAAATATCTCAACAACCATAGAGGAAATTGAAAGCAAAGACATTTGTATAATCCAGGCTGAACAACAAGAGATAATCAACCTATCTAAAGTGGTATTACAAAACCAAATGGCTCAAGACATGTTATTGGCATGACAAGGACGGGTTTGTTCCATAATCAATGAAAGTTGTTGGTCTTACATAGACCAAAGTGGTAGAATTGAAACAGATTTGGAGGAAATTTGGAAACAAACTAAGATATTTCATGACATGGCCATGGATGACACCTCCTGGGGTTTTGAAGAAATATGGAAAAAGTTAACTTCATGGTTACCTAATCTCTCCTGGTTGAGGCAACTGGTTGCATGAATATTGGTGTTAATTATTTTAATATTGATTACTTGTGGTATGATACAATGTTTCTTCTGGTGTTGCAAACAATCTATGATAAATTATGAAGATTGGAAGAGGAATGAAATTAAGCACCAAATATAAATGGGAAATTATTTCAAAAAGACTTTTGAAGGCAATGGTAATACATAAAATGTTGCAAAAGAATTTGCAAAAGTACAGAAAAAGGGGGGATTTGAAACAAAGGGGGGACACAAAATGACTAAATGGAATATATAAACCTTTAGAATCAGTTCTAAGTCATGTTAATTTTGATGGCTTTGTACACAGTAGCAATGGAAAATTACTGAGGTGCATGATACATAGAAAAAAATAGAGTACAGCTAGAGAACATGTTGAGAATTCTTGTACAAGATAAATCGTTATAGTTGGCATACTTTTAAGAAACAGTCTAGAAGAACAGGACACTGGGATAAGGAGTATCTGGGAATGGCAGGTGTCCGGGATGGGCTACAGTCAAACTAACTGATAAGTAGGATAGGAGAATTATTATTTCTCTGGTGCTAACAAACCAATTAGACCGGTATGAGCATCTACTGTGCATGCTTCAAAGGCTGCCAGAAGTGGTGAAGATTGTTGGAAGAAGTAAAGGACCCTCAGAGACCATTACCACAATTCTGTACGCATGCGGGGAACTTTCTGGAAAATGATGTAATCCATACGTAGCCTCATGAATATGTGTGTATGCCCAGGGACTATATAAGGGTGTCTTGTGTAGCAATACGGGGACACATGGTAGGAGGAGCTATCCCCCGTGTCTCGCAGTGCCGCAATAAAGAATACCTGTTTGTCAGCTTGAAAACTTTTGTTGGCAAGTTTGTTCCTGGAGTTTTCTCTTAATCAGATGTGTTGTTGCATGGAATACGCCATTGGCTAGTTTGAGTCAGGTGTCTTGTCTCTGCGTCCTCCCGGCTTCTTGTGCCCCTCACCATTAACGTAGCATGAGAAACTGAAAAATCCTTGATTAGGGTAAGTGTTACTTAGCAACAACTAAAAACATTGGTGTGTTATCAGCATTGTTCTCAGGCTGAAGTCAAAAACACAGCACTGCACCAGCTACCAGGAAGGAGAAAAATAACTTACAGCTGAACCCAGGGCATCCTGTTATACCCATAGCAGATCCATAGAATTGTTTGGGTTGGAAGGGACCTGCTGCTCACTCTTCTTCTGATGCAGCCCAGCATACAGTTGACCTTCTGAACTGCAGGCACATGTGCTGGATCACATTGAGCTTCTCACAAACAAATACCCCCAAGGTGTTTTCCTCAGGCCTGCTTTCAGTCCAACTTCTATAGAAACTTTTCTAGCTGCTCTTAACATCCCTGGGCAGTTTTAATTCTGTCATGGCTTTAGGTTTCCTAACCTGATCCCTGGCTGCTCAGTCTCTCTGTATTCCTCCCAGGCTACCTGTGCTTGTTTCTACTCTCTCTGTAGGCTTCCTTTTTCTGTTTGCGTTTTTCCAGGAGCTCCTTGTTCATCCTCACAGGCTTCCTGGTATTCTTGCCTGACTTCCTCTTTCTCAGGATTCTTTGCTCCTGAGCTTAGAAAATGTGAGTCTTGAATATTAACAAGCTTTCTTGGGCCAAGTTTACTGTGTGCCCTCCTCACCTAAGGATCTCAAACTCCACCATGTCGTAGTCACTGCAGCCAAGGTTGCCCTTGGACTTCACACCCCCCAGCAGCCCTCCATGTTAGTGAGAACAAGGTCCAGATTAGCCCCCCTCCTGGTTGTTTTTATATAGCTTGGAGAAAGAAGTTAACATCAATGTATTGCAGAAAATTCCTGGATTGCTTATGCCTGCTGTGTTACGCCTCCAACAGATACCTGGGTGGTTGAAGTCCCCCATGAAGACCAGGGCTTGTGAACATGAAGCTCCTCCTATCTGACTACAGAGGTCCTCATTCACTCTGTCTTCTTGGTTGGGTAGCCTGTAGCAGACCCACACTATACTGTCTCTTCCTTTAATCCTGACTCATAAACTCTCAGTTGGCTCCTCATTCATCTCCAGGTGGAGCTCATGCATCCCACCTGGTCTTTGACATAGAAGGTGACATCCCCCTCCTCACCTCCCCTGCCTGTCCTTTCTGAAGAACATGTATCCTTCCATTCCAGCACTCACCACAGAAACATCCCACCCATCTCCATGATGCCAGTAAGATCATAGGCCTGCAGGTGTGCACAAGTCTCTAATTCCTCTTGTTTATTCCACATTACCTGTGTTTGCATAAAGGCATTTCAGTTGGGTCCCAATGAAGCTGACTTACTGACTGGGTGGCTGAAATTCCTTTTTACTTCTTTTCAGGTGCCCTCCTGCTGACCTGAAACATCTCCCCAGGTTCTGGGCATCTCCTGCTGGCACCAGCATCAGCATGGTAGGAATGGGGTAGATTGAGGTTTTCCCTCTTCCTTTCTTCAGAAATGAAAGTTGTGAAACTTCTATGAAATTCCTGAATCAGGTATTGAATATTAACTTGTCTTATTATGTTCAAAAAATAGTTCTTTATGTTCTATAAATTATAAAAACAAAACAGAATCATCAAACTTTTTTCCTTTATTTCCCTGATGTGTTATGCCAGAAAAGGACATGCATGAAATTTCTATGCAAAAGAAAAAGTATGACCTGCTCCAAAACTGAAACAGACCATTAGTGATCCACAATTCTTCTCACTTAAACTTTTTTTTCTTAAGCTACAAGCTGTGTTCTTCCTTTAGCACAATAAACTCTTCAATTTCATCAATATATGGTGAAATAAAATGTCAATAGAAATCTATTTCTTCTTTCTTAGCATGTCAATCCTTGAATAAATCTTTTCCATCTTTCAGACTCTCTAAATGAAAACAAGACCTTGAATCTTTGTATTCCACAAAATTACAGGAATTTGGTTCCTTTTTTCTTTTTCCTGATACTAATTTATGAAATGAAACCATAATGTGTATCCTAGTTCCTTTCAAAGGTTTTTGCTTCCTCTTTTCACAAGCTTTCACTGTTTCCACCCAAAGAGAGCAACTGCAACACAGAAGAGGTTGTGATAAAAAGCTGGATAGCAAGTATAATTTTGACACAACTGCTATCTTGTGATTCCAAATGAAAACTACTGAAGTTAACAAATTCTTGAAACATGCCGAGCATGGTAGTCTTCCATCTGCTGTCATCAAAGGAATTAAGCTTTTTTTTGCTTTTTAAAGGGAGGGTTTAGAAGTCAATAACACAGCTATGAAAATATAGTAATTTGCATTTTTTGCCTTATATATACATATGCAGATTTACATAGATGTGCTGTGACTTTGCTTATAAACCACTACTTACATTTAACTGTCTGTAGACACAATGAAAAGTCAAATATGTATAGACATAGTACAGCCAGTTCTCACAACTTTTGGAATTATTTAGATCTAGGATTAATACATATAGGTGTGCTCAAATTTGAATTCATGCTTCTTTGCAAAAGGAGGTATCCAATTCTAAGTTTTTCATGAAAGCCTGTTTTTCATTAGAAGGCAACTCAAGGTGAACATCTCTTAGCCTGATTATGCAATTGCACGCTACAGTGGTTTGAATCATATTTTATAAACAATACCTGACTTATTTTAAAGTTCTATGATATGATATGTGCTACACTAACTTGACAGATGTTTATTGATATTTGTTCTCATCTGTATCAACACTAGCTGAAGCATATGCAAAACCCTTAACGATATTAAAGATGTGCCAGTTAAGATCATAATGAAGTTTCTGATGAAACCTTAAGGCGTGTTTCACAAGCTGCACTTCTGAATTTTTCATTGTGATTTTTATATAATGTTTTTGTATGGTATAGCTAAAAATAAAAATTAACACAGTAGACATTATAAAATATATTCAAAGACTTTATTATTTTAAAAAGTTAATTCTAAAGAATAGTCAATCAGTCTGCCACAATGGGAAAATAAAAAAGGAAAACTCTAATGTAAGTACATATATAAAGTTACAGCTGAATTGGAGTTTTGTCTACCTGCTGGTGCTAAGAAATGTTATATTCATAAATTAAAATGAAAAAGTTCATTGAACAATAAATATGAGAACAAATCTCAAGCAGAGAGGTGTCTTCTCCACAGGGAAAGATTTGTAACAAGGAAGAACTTCAAAAATAGAAAGTCAAATTCTGCACCAGACTGTATGAAGTATTTTCTATTGTGGGGAACCAGTTTAATGCTGTATTATACTGTTTTTAAATCCCAGTAACCAAGAAAATATATTAAACTCGATAATACAGTAGGGGACTTGCACTATTTTCCTGATTCAGTAACCAAGCAGTGTAGGGCATTGACTCTAAGTTCTGGAAAAATTCTAGGTTTCAATCAGCAGATAAAGTAGATGCTTCCTACTATTGTCTTATTTTCCTTTCACTAGATGTTATTTTTCTTCAGCAAAGTAGGTAGCTTCCCCACACACTAGTAAAAAATTCTAGCATCTCTATTAGTTAATGGCTTAGGGTAAAGTCCTTTGGCTTGATATAGTGTAACTGAAATGTGAGCACCATTTCTGTTCTGATGACAGTTGGAGAGAAAATAGTCATGGACACACAATGAGTAACATTTTTTTCATATACTGCAGCAATAATCATGAGACCTTAACCATCAGTGCCCTCAAACTCCCTCTCTGTGTCCTAGTTCAAAATGACAATAATGAAAACTTTTTTTTTTCTTAAAGAACTCTGAGAATTGTTGTCAAAAATTACTTTAAAACAACAAGGTATTATTTCATTTAGCCGTACCTTTTAGCCAGTTACTTGGTAGTTACTAAATCAGTTACAGAGAAACTGATGACATTCTTGTTATCCAATTTACACATTAACTAACAGGACAATAGATCCCTATATATATATATATATGTATTTTGTTTAGCTAGCAAATTTACATTGCAGCTATACTATGCATTATAGACGAGGGAAGAAATCCCACATTAAGTACAAATTTCTTCTGCTTTGTTTCTGGTGCCCACACCACTACAAGCACTCTTTTAAAACACATTGAAACAGTGGCTCAACTGTGAACATAGGCAGAATTAAAAAAGGCATTTTATACATTTGTTACTGACAGAGAGCATGTCTAGAGATGAAAAAACTCTCTAGCAAACACTCTACTCTCAGATCCAGGTCAAACTATTCAGATAATTACACAAACATTGCTGAGTTTAATTCTGCTGCTTATTGTCTGTCTTCTCATTCCCATTATCCATTGTCTCCCAAGCTACCCAACCCACAAAAGTGTACAATTTCCTATTTCTCACAGGATATCTTTTTCAGGCAGGTTGTTTAGCTTTTCTAAAACATGAATTCATTTATGCAATAATGATGTTTGAAGCAGATCTGGTAACTTTTCCAAGCGTTTTCAAAACTGAACTTTGTATCTTAGCAGGCTCAGAAGCTTACAGGTGCCTAATTATTATGGTATGTGTGCCTATCTTTTAAGTATCCTAAAGCCTCCAAAAAGCCAATAGCTGAAAACCTTCTAAATATTAATCAAAAAGTTTTCAAAATGTTTATTTGGAAAAGGCGAATAATATTTCAAATGTAAGTTGCAAACTTAGATACTGAGAAATTAAAGAAATTTATAGAATTAAAATAAATTAATTTTCCGTAACAGTAGATTTGCCTTGTGGGAGAAGATACCTGAATTTTCCTTAATCTCATTGTAGGATCTTAGTCACAAGGGTATTCCATAGCATCACTAGACAGACACTGGAAACTTTGTATTTTTTCCACATTTAATGTTAAGTTGTGCGATAACCCTTTCTCCAGAATATACTGGGGAGTGAAGAAGGAGTCTAAAGCAAGATTCAGAGACAGAGAGGGAGAGACTATTTAAGTCCCGACATACGAAGAAAATGGAACTGTTGGAACAAGTCAGAGGAGCGCCATGAGGATGATCAGGCGGCTGAAGCACCTCCTATATGAAGACAGGCTGAGAAAGTTGGGGCTGTTCAGCCTGAATAAGAGAAGGCTGCGTGGAGACCTCATAGCAGCCTTTCAGTAACTGAAGGGGGGTTATAACAATGCTGGGGAGGGACTCTTCATGAGGGACTGTAGCGATAAGACAAGGGGTAACGGGTTAAAACTTAAACAGGGGAATTTTAGATTAAATTTAAGGAGGAAGTTCTTTACTGTAAGGGTAATGAGGCACTGGAATTAGTTGTCCAAGGAAGTTGTGAATGTTCCATCCCTGACGGCATTCAAGACCAGGTTGGACAAGGCTTTGGGTGACACGGTCTAGTGTGAGATGTTTCTGTCCTTGGCAGGAGAGTTAGAACTAGGTGATCTTAAGGTCCTTTCTGACCCTAATCATTCTATGATTCTACGACTACAAATGTTTTTACTTTCATAGCTTCTGAGAGGAGTGCAAGAATCACATTGGCATTTCAGCCTACCATCTATGAGCCAAATGAAAATATGGATCTCTAATCAGACCTTTTATCATGTTGGTAAAGTATGCTTATTTTTGATTCCATTTGTGGTGAAAAAAATGAGGAAAGTTAGTGAGCTACTCAGCTGTCAGTTTATTGATATTTTTCTAACAGAGGTTTGCATCTTTAACTTCTATAAATATTCATAAATATCTTTTGAATTGAAAACATAAAGGTTTCTTACTTTTTTTGCAGAAGGTGTCCACATATCCTTTGCTAGCCTTCATTGCCTTCCCACAGCTGTGTAGTGTTTGTTACTACCATGCTTTTTACCACAGGATACGATAGATATACGCACATAATTCACATATAGAACAGAAATCATGTGAGAAGAAGTTAGTCTGAGATAGATTCTGAGCAGAATTCTACATGGTTATGTTGTCAACTTCTTTGCCTGCTTAAATACGGACTGTTCACTGGAGCATTTTTTAACAAAATAATTGGACACAAAATAAAATTGTCATTCTACCAACCAAATGTGAGATATAGATTACATTATTGACAACATAGATGAGAGTGTTCAACATAAATTAAGTTCAGAGACATATCAAACGTAATCATACACTTTGGAATATATTGCATATATGAAACACTTTAAAATAACTATATTTACCTTTTAAGTATTATCTGAGTTTATTTAATAGAAACAGGAATGGAAATGTAAAAAAAAAAAATAAAAATCAATTTTGCCCTTGATGTCTCTGTACACCTAAAAGGGCAACAACTGTAAATCTGAATATTTTTTTAATGTCATGCTATTGCCAAAACTAAATCCCTTGATCATTACTATTGATTTCTAGCAGCCACTTTTTGAATTTAAATGTAAATCTTTTCAACTTTACCCTTTGTGTTTAGAAGTGCATCTCTTCTTATCTATCCTCAGAACTGCCAAAAACTGTTTCCTCAAAGAAGATGAATCAATAACAATTTATCTTGTAGTATAATAATTATTACACTATATAAATAGTAGTAATATCTTATAATAAAAATATTTTTTGAATGGATGATGATCAGATTGGATAGTGCTAGTACTCTAGCATAATAGCTTATATCTATTTATAAAATGAGAAATAATGATAAAGCAAAGCCTTTGCCAAGGAATGTTAATGTAAATAGATACACCTGCAGATATATAGATTCAAAAACATAAGCAGAAATGCAGTTTTTATAAGCATTCATTTAAAATTAGAAAATTATTTTATTATAAATTCTGAAAACTGTGAATGTTTCACTTAAATGATGCACTAGCAGATGGAATGATAAATTCAAATCCATTTAACCTTATATTTTTGATACCTCTCCAAAACCTTAAAATGTGATTCAATGTTTGATATCAGCTTTCTGTTTTCTTCCATGTGGTGAAGACCTCCAGAAAGCTACAATCAGTTATGATTACCTAAGCTTTGGTCGTCTTGTGGAAATGTTCTTAACCTTTTGGAAAATTTCCATTTTATGTTTGCAAAGACAAAACAAATAGTAACGTGTTAAAAAATAAGTCATAGTAAAATTAGCAGATGAATATGTGAGCAATTTTCCATGATAACGTCTTCTCTGCATGAAAAATAATGGATCTTTCAAAGCCTATCTACCTCCTGGATGATGAATCTCAATAAAAAAATAGTGTTGATTTAGTTCTCACCAGCACAAAGGCATATAAAATAATGCTCAGCAAGTAAAAAATGGTGATAGTGGAAGAAAAGGTTTGAGGAACTTGACTTCCAAGGAGGCCACAGCTCAGAGACTGTCTAGGCATCAGTCTGCATGTAGGATGTAGTTACTTTTGCATCACTTGGGGTTTTTACTCTATTTTTTTTTTTTTCTTAATAAACCATCTTTATATCGACCCATGAGTTTTTTCACTTTTGCTCTTCCTATTCCCTTCCCCATCTCACTGAGAGTAGGGGAGGGAAAAGCAGCTGTGTGAGTGCTGAGCTGCTGGCTGGGTTGAACCCACTGCAACACTAAGTAATATCAAATTTGATACATCCTGTATTCTCAGAGGCTGCTACAGTTTCTGTACAAAGAAGACCTTGCTAATAACTCTGCTGACAGAGAGGATGCAAAATAAACTCCTTCCTTTGATCTGTCAAAGAATCTACATAGCATTATTAGTGTAAGACCCAGTCTGTGGGAAAGCAAACTTCCTCTCTTTTCTGACACTATAAGCTGTGTATTTACAGTAATTTCTCCTACTTACACTATTTTTGCTCAAGAACTGTTTCTGTTTATTTTTACATTGTAGGGATGCAGATGGGATAAAAGATGCTTCAGATGATTGTTTAGGAGCCATAGGATGAGGTCCATTACTTTACGTGTTAAACTTGGGATGCTGTGCTCAAGACAGGAACCATGACTGCCATTTGATACCAGATATTTATCTCCTGGTACTACACTCATAGATCCCCATTTCTCCACAGTGTCTAAGCTGTAATAACTGTGTATTGCAGAGCCAAGTTGAAAAGATATTTCAAGCTGCTTTGTAGGACTGCAGTATTACTTGCATTTGCAAATGTAACCTGACTGTGCTAAAACATATCTAGATTTACCTGCTCTCATCTATGACATATGCTTTCTGATCAAAATATATTGTCACTTGAAATGGAGGTGTCAGGCTTACTCAGGTATAGGGAAATCGTCCAAAGAGATTAGAAGAAGAGAGGGAAAAAGAGCTGACCAAGAAATATAGTCTATGAAAGGCAATTGTGCCAAAAGGAAGAACACAGAGGTCTCCAAAATGGGGCAGCCTATGGGCTCATTTCTTCACCTTAAAGCACAGAAGTTGGAGGCATGAAGGCAGTGGGTAGTTATAAAGTGAAAAGCCAAAGTGATTTCTTTGCTATCATTCCTCAGTTAACAGCTGACTTATGCTTAGATCCCAGAGTATACATCCATTTTGAAGATAATAAATATCAAATATATTTCTTTAACAAAACCAGAGAAAAAGGCTTTGAAGGAAATTATTTCATAAGGAAATCATCTTCATTGTTATGTTTAATTAAAACTTGTTGTTATTATCTTATTATTATGTTAAATATGTTATGTTATATATGTTATATTATTATAATAATTATGTTATTATCTTATTATTTACTAAATAGATATATGCAATTGGATAGTTCGGGAAAAGTTATATAGCACATACTGGAGGATAGGGCAAGTAATGCTGAGTACATTGACAGTATTATGTTGAGTCTAACAAGAATGAGTTTACAGCTCATTCAAATTTCTTGGAAGGTTGTGGTTTCATGGCAGAATAGTTAGCCAGTAAAAGAAAAAATAATAGATTTCAGGAGTAAAGCTAAGGGCGTTTTTAAGTATTTTATGATACTATCAACTGTAGCAGTAAATAATAGCAAAGAATTTTTTCTATTTATAATCTGCAGTGTTCCTTATCTTCTCCACCTCAACTGCATCAATTAGAATAGGAAGAATCTATGAGGATTAAAAATAATTTTTGTATGATCACTGTTATTTTCTCCTAATTCTTACATTAAAATGACATTTTGACAGTCATAAATTTTCCTGAAACATGCAAAAGCCACTGGAGGTTCAGCTCTGAGAGATTTTATATCCTGTATCAAATGTTATGTGTATATATATATAGGCCCTGTGATTATAATATAATAAATTACAGTATTCCCCAGTTTTATCAATAGAAATGGAAAATGTAAGACCCCCAAAAGGTTATAAACCAACAAATATTAATATGGGGAACAGAGGAGAGGACCTGAAACCATTGAAGGAGCAGATGGCAGAATGCTTTAAAGCTGCTTGAATTAAGACAGATATATTTTTCACATTCTATTGCAGAAGCAAAGGAGGGATATTACCCTTTGTTTAAGAGCAGTTCTGAAACAAAGCACTATACATTATCAATACCCAGCCTTAAATCTGAAGTACTATCAGTGAAAACTCTTCGGGCGTGTAATATAGCTACTATTACTTGCCATTATTACTTGCCAGACAGAGTAGACCAGAAGACACTGCTAAATTAGATCAGGTGATAAGAATAAAAAGGAAAAAATAAAAAATCAGCAAACTAGAAAAAATGAAACTGGAAGAAAAAACAAAGAGGTAGGAAGGAACTAGTAACCCAAGAATTTCCTTACATGTCTTTTCACTAAGCCTTACCTTAGCCGCTAGAAGGTTTGTATTTCCATTTATTAAGGATAACATTTTACAATTTGTGGAAAAAAATTTTTTTTTTTAGAAAAGTAGAATATCCAGCATATGAAAAGAGGTCATAATAGGCCTGTGGCTGATTATATGGAAAAGGATAAGTTCCTGTCACTGTGTCATATTTTGCTGGGGAAAAGAGGCTGCTAAAAATGTGAAACAACATAACTTCAGAATAAAATCAGTGAAATGGAATGAAAAAGTGATGTGAGTCAATAGCTGTAGCATGTAGAGTTGAGTATTTGCTTCAGCATGTCTTTGCTGGATGGAACAGGATGCAAGTTGCTTTGAACATTCCATTCAATTTACTGAAATCACCAATATCTTGGACAATGACATGCACGAAGGTAATGAACTTATTCTATAACCTGTTCTTTAACTTCATTCATGCAGGGTAAATTCATGTTTAACAACATTCATGCATGGTACAAGAGATCTTGAAAGACAGCATGTATGCGAGTTGTCTAGGAAATATATGAGAGGTTCTATCATTTCTTGTATAACTCATAGAATGACAGTGACTGGGTAAAAATTGAAACAAAACTAATCTCTGTTTCTGTAAGGACATGGGATACATCATAACATCACAAAGGTTCAGCAAAAGGAAGAATGCCACCCATATTCATCTTTCCAAGTATGAAATCTTCAAGCATACTGAAAGAGAATTAAATTGAAATAAATGCAGAACATGAGAGCAATTTCAAAGAATTATTTTTATGAAGTGGAAGCAACTTTTTACCAGCAAGGTTCAGTAAAGGACTTAGAACATACACTGAAAATTGCAATCTAGAAATTCCCATGCAACTGCCACTGAACCTTTAACGGTGCTTAGGCTACATCCTTGTCTCACTTTTTGACTAGCCATTGTCTTTGGGACAGGAGATGCACCTCTGTACATGCCCAGTTCCCCAAGTCTGGGCAGTTAAATACTAATCTGTCAGAGTGTCAAATTTGTCTTTCTCACAAAGCAGAAATTGAGGATCTACTCATTTTAATTCTTAACTTATTGTTCAAGAGAAGGTGACATTGCTGTTGCATTCTCCATATCTGTTTTATTTTGTCCCAACACCAAGCAGAGAAAATTCTAAACTAAAGAAAATGTAAGAAGTGTGTTAATAAAATATGTTAATATTGTATTATCTTGACAGTTTCAAAAACATATATACGTATCCTTCTATTCAGAAATGGGTTTTTACCTATGGACAGAAACTCAGGGCTGACTACATTATTTGAGAAGGAATATAGAATGGATCCAACTCTAAATGCCTCTTGTATTCACAGATTTCCAAAATTACTTTGCTAGAAGTCTGTGATGAATATCTTAAATGAAATCATAGTACTATTATAATACTTTGTGACTTTTTGAGACCTCCCTATAGTTAGAGATAAATGCAGATTGCTTCACTACAGAAACTGATTGTCTTTCGATTAATTTTGCTTTCTAGCAGAAGAATAAGTAGTTTCAAGACAAAAATCAGGCTGATGAGCCCTGGTATTATTCACTAATCTGTGTCATATCCAACCATTCAAACATCAGTTGCTACAGAATTATTCTTTTACTACTTGTTCTCAAAAATAATTTTTTACTTGTGTTTTCATTACATGAATGCCATATAGACCTGTGTTACAAATAAAGTTAAAACCTTGCAATTGCAAGTACTTTCTCTTAATGTGGACAAAGAAACTAAAATTCAGTCACCCTGTAGCCCAACACGGTCAGAAGTATTTAAAAGAACCATCTCTCTCAAAACCCTAAATTGATGTAGACGGCCAGCATGCTTTGCATGGTTACAAGATTTAGAAAAAGGAGAGAGGGTTAGAGAGTGAGATAAAAAATAATTATTCCTATAGTATTATATATGTATAGAACTGACAAATGAACAAAGTTTAGAAATAATGCCATTGGAATAAAAGGGTTAAATATTCTCATGTAACCAGATGCAGAGCCAGAGAAATGTTTTGATACAATAGAATTACAAATTAGGTGCTCTAAACTTATTCAGCACAGAAAAGAGTACATTCTGAACACCAAGTACTAAACAACTAATGCTGACTAATATGATTGATAAGTATGTCAGCAAAAAACTGTAAGTCCTAAGTTAAATTTTCAGTATATGTCAGATGTCTTTGATAAAGGCACATGAATCCCCTCAAGTGAGGGGTCTACTTGACACCCATGTACAAACACACATGCACACAAATAAGAAAGGGCAAACCAAAATCTCCTCTCATTCAAGGCAGGAAGCTGTCTCCAAAGGATAGTTCCAAGAATGCAGACATGCTTGAGAAAGAACCAAAAATTAGCAGGTGGAAAGAATGGCACACAAAGGGCTATTAAATGATTTTGTGATAGCTAACTCCTCAATAGAGAGTTGAGTGAAACCAAAAGCCCTTTCAAAGCATTCATGCATGGAGAAAATGTATTTTTTGAGAGAGTTGTAGATTGAGGGGGTGGGGTGAAGGGAGCATTAATTAGAGACTGTTGCCAGGCAAAATACATGAAGTAAATTCCCCTCTGACATGGTTTTTCAATGTACAGGCAAAAAGCCCACTCATCTCAAAGACATTGCTATAGTCCCTTCATTACTGTATAAACATGTATTAGCAATGCCACTGAAGCTGTTCTACATCCTGCACATTTTAATAATGTGTGTGGAGAATCATTACAGGAGCAAGGAGAAAGAAAAGGTGAAAAAAGATGGAAATACATTAAGATGCCAGAATGTAAACAGTTTTCTCTCTCCTGAGCCTCTTATACACATATCTGAAGTAAATGTAGTCTCTCAGTGAAGCCAGTGATCTTATCTTGTGTTTTCAGCAGTCCAATGCAACCCCAGAGGCACACAAAAAATTAGTGCTCATTGCTGTTATCTTTTCTTACCTAAAGAAAACGCAGCATTGATGAATAAGAAGAAAAACATTGTGTCTGTCTGATAAGACAGCATCCCTCCAAGCATTCTGTGCCTGTAAAGTGCAAATGAATGTATTGAAGAAGAAGGAATTGAAAGTCTCAGGTTTGGGGTAACTTCTTTGAAATTCCAAATATAAAGACTATGAGGAAGATCAGTAAAAGCCTAAAGCTACAAACCTTTGGAAAATCATATCCAAGGCATCCAAAAGATAAAGTGACCTACATCAGCAGTATATTCTGAAAATTCTTAGTGCCTCCTTTTGATATTCACAAAGCAAAGTTAAAGTCAAAGACAGATGGGGTCAGCTATAGGCTTGAAACTGTGATTTTTGTTTACTGACAAAAGCTGTATGGTTCATCCTTTCAAACTGAACCTGTACCTTTAGACAGAAAGGACTATAGAGCCATAGCAAGAATGATTTGCAAACATGCAGTTGCATTTCTTGACATGATGTGACTCATTAAAGACAGTTGCATGACTTTTATTTTTATTTACTATAAATACAAGCTTTCATGGAACTCAAAATAAGCTGCCATAAAAGGATGGTTTTTTAAACATGAGAAAAATTAGTAGTCTCACTGAAGGAAAACAAAAACATTTATTTTTCTGCTATTCGTTTTGCTGTATTCCCATTTATTTCTCAGTAAGCTGTTTGTTGAAATCCCTAAGTTGGTGAGACATAAAGAAACATTGTCTTATGATGTATCTACTTCTAGGTACAAGGTAATGTATACTTTTCTTAGGTATATATAAGGTAGTCATCACTGTCTAAGTGTGTATGAATGATGAACTCTAAAGATACTCTCAAAACTGACAAAAGGTCCAATAATAACTTGATTTTCTGAAGCACTGAAGGGATCAAAAACACCTGCTTAAATTCACCATGCTATTTACTTTGGATGAAGGTGGCAAAGTAGGTGACTTTGCTGTCATTGTAGTTTGTGATGAGTTAGTGAAATGAATTCAATGACCCGTGAGGTCATGCTGAATTCTCAAAGCACAACCAAGATGATTATTACACTCCACATTCTACACTGGCATTTTAGAATAACAAAACCCTGCAAGTTTGTAACCTGCATACTTTCCTGCAGAAAATCAATATAATAAATTTATGACTACCTCTACAGTGAAGGGTGGATTTATAAATTTAGCTTTTAAAACTTTCTTATAAGTCAGAGCTAAAACCAATGTTTATGTGTTTGTATAGACATGCATTTAAATTCCAACACCTAAAGGATGTCAGTGAGAGAGAGATTTTGGTATATATATTAATTTATTATAATCTATTAGCATACTATGTGGGATTAGGAATACAAGATTGCTAGGATTTGGATTGAAGAATAGCTGTAGTTTAAGCCTTTTGATTGGGGTTGCAGTTCTGCCATTCTTATTAACTTTATACTTTAGTTATTTATAGTAATTTTATAGCATTCAGCACCTCTGTATTTCATTGTGCAACAGTGACATGTTACATTGATATCGGTGCAATGTACAACATGAGAAAGACATTGAAACAGAAACCAAAATACCTCTAACTGTTGATTCAAGAAGCAAACAATTAGATTAGATCATCCTATACAACATGATATCTGTCATGGTGTATTACTATGAACACAGAAAACGCTACTAAGCATGATCCTGCATTTAGGTTATAAAACAATTTAGAAAGTAACAGAAAATTCAAACACAAAATTAAGAAAATTTCAACTGATGCAACATTCTTCATCTCCATCTTGGTCGGCTTTAACTATATAGGATCTGGAACATCATGTTATATCAGCAAAATGCACCTTTTCTTCCCTCTAGCTACTATTTAAATAACTGCTTGGCAAGAGATTCCAGTAATAATGGTTGTGATGTTAATAATAATAATTCTACATAATTATTTTGGGTCTTTGCTCCAGAATATGTGTTATTAGAATGGACATGATGTTTTTCAAAAGCCAATTAAGCATCCCATTTTATAACATGTTTCTCTGCAAATATACTGGTTTATAACAGCAGATCAAACAAAGCAGTAATGAGGAGCTGTATATTTGTTTCCCTTTGCTCTTTGGCAGTTACCAGGTTCAGGTACCCTACAGAATTTTTCTTGAGTTTTGTCCATGTCTGCAAAGAATGGGACAGATGTTACCTACCCTGCTACTCTCAGATCATTTGAGACGTTTTTTGGAAGGAATAGTGTTATAGAGGCTCATAATTTTGAATTTAGCTGAAATGCAACTTGCTATTCCAGTTATAATTTATGGCATTAGCAAATTCATAGTAATTTTATTCTCTTCCTGGTTTGGCCAAACTCAGTTTACTGTCACACTTGCTGCAGTAGTGGCTGTACTTGAAACAGCCTTTAGACATGAATATCTCGGTACTAGCCAAGACCCAAGCCGCTGTCTGGCATATTTCCGGACAGATCAGCCAGCTGTCCAAAGCCCTCAAGGCTTATGACCAGGTGATGTTCCCTGAGCCACCAACAGGAAAAGGGTCAGACCCACACAAGTGGATGCAATAATCAGAGAAACATGGTTTCATCCATTGTTTTTTTAACCTGTCTGCATTCATCATTTTCTAGCAGGATGTATTTACCTGTGCATGACATTATGCTGATCCTTCATTTCTACATTTTATATATCTGTATTTAATTACAAAAAGGGTGGCTAAATCAAGCATTGTGAATGTAGATAGTGACAATCTTAATGAAGAAGCAAAGATAACAAAATTCTTTATTCATTGAAAAAGCACATGACATGTTAAAGTTATCAAACTACATCAAGCCTAAGGGACATTAAATGTCAACAGAGCAGGTATACCATAGAAAGTTGATGGGAGCTCCAGGAACCTTCAGTATTAAATGTTCTCTTCTATAATAATGGGTGCTGACATCAATCTCAGGACTGCTGCTATAAATGTGAAAGAAACTCTTGCCGTGTATACAGTTTAAAGTTACAGAGAAAAGTAGGGGTCCAAATCAAAGCCTTAGTGTGCTGTCACTGAAACCTCACTGCCAAAAGTGCAATATCTCACTTATCAAAAAATAGAATCTAGCATGACACTCAAACTTTCACATTTTTGGTGTTATCAGAAAGGTTTATACTAAAAAAAAAAAAA
>NDXB01015529.1:61956-74602 GCA_002631895.1 Agapornis roseicollis | reverse complement strand
TTTAAAAAAGGTTTATACTAAAAAAAAAAAAAAACACCCTGTTTTTCCTTTAGCTTACTATAGTGGAATCTCAGGTTTTTTTTTTTGTTTTTGTTTTTGTTTTTGTTTTTTTTTGTTTTCCTTCCTGTTCTTTTCTGCAGAACAATGCTTACTTCAGAGCAATTGGCTTCCAGAGGAGTAACTTCCTCTGCAAATATAGTGATACAGTAGCACTTCAGTGCTTGTTTGCAGCTCCCAGAGGGGGCTCTCATGTCTAAAGAAAAATAAACCAAAACACATTTATGTTTCTAAGTTGCTTCCTCAAGTTGTTTATGGATAAAAGTGCACTTGTAGGATGGCATCAACATTTGTAAACAACGTGATGGCATTAGGGTCAGATAAGAAGCCTCCGCAGAAGTGGATAAATGAAATACAAATCTAAGTTTTAACATGTAAAAGCTGCTAGGATTTTATCAGACACTTAACTCTGACTTGTTTAGACTGTTCTGAAGACCTCTGCCAAAATGTTTTATGCTACTTTGGGGATCTAAACAGAATTATGTTCTCGGAAGTGATTTATACAACTAGACACAGATTTCTAAAGGTATCTTCAAGCACAAAATTTTGATTAATGTAGCAGGATTTACAAAAGAAAGAATGTAAAGTATATTTCAAAAAGCACTTTAAATACCTGCAAGCTTATAAAAACATAAGCATACAGTTTCTTCCTTCCTTTCACCCTCCCTTCCTTCCTTCCTTCCTTCCTTCTGCTTGTATGCCTAGGTATTTACATTCCCAAAAGCCCTTCTATATTCAAGTTCTATTGTTTGCTAGTGACCTAAAAGCCATGTATACCACTGTTTTAGGAGACTAATTATACACCCGTATTACTATCTACATACCTCTCCCCATTCAACTCATGCATATGCTCTTTATCAGTCCTTCCCAAACAAGTCAGGAAAGAGGGATGAACAAAAAGGGAGGATTTAGTTTGATCTCTGCTTTGGACCCCATAGATTTTATGGATGTGACCAAAGAATCTTGACTCTAAAGTTGCTACCCCTTATTCCCATTGGCCTTGCACCTCTTTCTTCCTACTCCCATTTCCAAGATCTGGCCTATGCCAAGACATTTCAGGCTGACTGGCCCTTGACATCTTGTCACAAAAAGTGTTCAGATAGTGAGCTATAAAGCAGTTCATCTCGTAAAGAGAGTAACTTCTTTATGTCTGGAATAGAAAACTGGGAGCAAGCTGAAGAAATGGACTGATAGGAGCCTCATGCAGTTCCACGAAAAGAAGCACGAAGTCCTGCACCTGGACAGAAGCAACCCCAGGCACCAATGTATGTTGGGAGTTAACCAGCTGGAAAACAGGGGGAGAGAATCTGGGGATTGCACAAGATTTTATATGGGATGTTTAGGGGAGTCAACCAATGTCAAGGAAAGGAATGGATTTAGGTGATTTGAGAGATGTGTGGGAAAGTGGGGCTGAGATAAAAATGGATATACACATTTGGCTGACTGGTACAATTGTTTGGCATTCTACCTTTCCTATATTCATATTAAATTCCCCTCTAACTCTTTCCTGGGTGAGGGACTCTTCCTCTTTCTAGTATGTGTCTGTATGGGGTCTTGCTGCCAGCAACCAGAGTCAGCCCACGGGCCAGAGGCCCATGTACCTTGGTGGCAGAGACTGGAGAGACCTGAGTGAGTGAAACTTAGTGCCAGCCATGGGACTAGAATCAGGGTTCAGAGGCTTGGCTGCCAGAGCCTAGATTTTGCGCAGATGTGCAAGTGACTATGTGTCTGCTAGCAACAACCAAACTGACTGGATGTGAGTGGCTGAGTTGGAGTGGGGGGAGAAGGGGTGGACGGGGTGTATCTAAGGTTAAGACTATGAGGGAATTAACTACTGTGGAGCAGAGGAGTCCCAGACAGCTTTGGGGGGAGGTGTGTGAATGTGACTGTGAGTGAGGTGCTTATAAAGGCAACTGGGGTGGGGCTATGGCCTTGATGTTCATATGTCCATTTGATAGCAGCTGGGGAGACTGGGAGGCGGGAGCAGCTGCTGGGCAGACCGAGTGTTTGGGCCCAGCTGCTAAAGGGATCCATACTGTGCATGCATGTATTTATAGTCTTACTATTCACCTCCACCTTGCTCAGTGAAACTGGGAGCAGGATAAGGCCACTGATGCTACCTGTGTTCATGTGAGTGCTCTGTGTGTCTGCCTGTTGAGCTGTATGGATGGCCACATATATTTCTGTATATATGTTATTTATGCGCCTAATGTAAATACATGTTCAGCCTCACTACTGATGGAACCTGGGGAACAGAGCTGCAGCAGTCTCATCTCACCCATCCATCAGAGCCAGCACAATGTATTCCCCTAACAGGTACCAGCCTGCTGATACATAACAAAATCCATGGATGCTGCATGGATGAAGCCAGTGTTTTAGAGGGTTGAGATTCTGGAGACTAAGGTACAAAGAATAACTTATGCACTGTTAGTTTAGTTTATTCCCCTCCATAGAAATACTTGAAACTGCATCCCCCATTCAGCAACTTTTGCCCTCCATATACAGAATGTGGAACTACAACAAGCAAGGCAGAACATTGATACTTTTTCTTTAAGCCCTACATATATTTTTGCATCCAGGTTAGGGAGAGAGGGAACAGGCTGAAAACCAGTAGCTTTTGGCTGTATTCCACTGAAATATCCTGGAACATTGTGGGCAGCCAGGAGGCAAATACTGAGTGAATTCTTTGAACATAAAAACTATCTGGTGCAAGACAATCCTTTTGATAATGTATGAGCCATGAAGAAATAAAGCATTGAGAACAGCATGGCACTCAAGCATCTTGCAGGGGGGGAACTGAAATTAACTTCTGTCTTCTTCTTAAGTAAAACACCTCATAATGACATCCATGGAAGATCAGTGCTGGATGAATAGAAAAGAGGTCTCCTGACACACGTCTTGCCTTCTGACTGTTTCAGCCTGTGCAGCTTTTTTTGGTAACCTTACTTGAGAGTTTTTTTTTTTTACTTTGGGTCTTCTTCCAGAGAACCCCTATTGACTATGGGCTGTCATCACCTTGAATTTTAGACTGTTGAACTAAATTATCAGAGTGGAAAGCCCATAACACTTTACATTTCCAAAAGTCCACATGGGGGAAGAGAAAGAAAGAAGTTTTGAATTTCAAGGGGTGGAGTGTTTTAAGCATAGAGTCAGGAAAGAGGAGAACTAGACTTGTCAATGCTGGTTTGCCTATCAGACTGCCCATCTTTTATGGCAGCTCAGTGATCACAGCTGTGTCAGGCTGTCTGGGAACAACTTAGAGTGTCCTGACTTATTTGTTAAAAAAGATTGTGAAACAAATTTGGATGATGTAGAGCTGGCTAATGTCACCATGGGGTGACGCTGTTCTTCAAAATAACACAGGATACATTGGAGACAAAAATGTTTTCAACATTCTTAGAAGAAAGAACAAACTGAAGAGTCCTAGTGAAAACAGTAACATATGTTTGCTTGCCAGACAAGGACTCCTCTGTGATACCACTAAGCCAAATGGGCTGAAGACAGATTGTTAAGCACAGAGGATGACAGTCACTTTATTTAATAACTTGGCTCACTGGCAGAACTAGATCTTGATATTTCATAGTGGCTGGAAAAATGACAAATTCAGGAGAGAGGTTTTCTAAAAAGATATCATAGAAACATTGGCTCTTACAGTTGGAGATGTAATTCTTAAAAAATTTAAACCACTTTCCAGAAGTTATGGTCAAATGGACAAAAAACTTCAAAACCAACATCAAAAGCATTTTATGTAGTAAATGGATGATGATGCAGACAGAACTTGATGAAGAGCTCATGAGGAGCACACAATAAACCAGAAGTATTAAAGCCAAAAATTGAAAAGTGTAATAACAGCTTTAGAGCTGTGAATCAACTGCACTTGTAAACAAAGAATGAAGATGCTACTAGCAGGGTAAGGATAGAGCAAACTAAATGTAGTAAGGCATATTACAGTTTAATATACATACTTTTATGTAGCTACTTTAGAGGTAATACTTCTCTAAAGGAATATTTGTTATTTACAAAATAAAAAATAAAATGGAAAAATCCTATTACATCAAGATCAAAATATATAAGTAGTAAGTCAACCAAGCACTTATATCTTGTCTCCAACAAACTAAATTTTTTAAATAAAACTTATTTCAGTTTTAGAGAATTATCTTTCAAAGAGAACAATAAATATTTGTTGCAACAGAAAAAGACAAAAATGGTCCCTTTAATCCGTGGCATGGTAGTTCAAAAGGAACATTTTAATTTTTTTAATGATTTATATAGCAATTTTTCAAGGCCCAATTTCATAAACAGAAGTCCAATCTCTTATGAAAATGCTGTTTCATTTGATCTATCAATCAGATGAAAGCTTGTATCTACTCTGTGAAAAAAAATCCACCTAAGAAGCTGAAAGCTGAAGATACATAGAATATCAACGCTTCCAGGAAAATAAGAGAAAAATAATATTGTGCATAGGAACAGGTGATAACACCAGTTCAAGCCATTCAAATAATCCAGTATACACATTTATTTCAAAATTATTGATTTTACAGGGCCCAATATTCAATCCAGATCTTAAAAGAAAGGCTGAAATTTGATTGAAAATATTTAGAAACATTCATAACACCACCGAACATGAGAAATATATGCTCATGACATGATTTTGTCTATAGCTCCAATTTCAGCTACAACTGACTGATTACTTATCTTCATCTGCTTCAAGGTAACTGTCACAATACAGAAAGAGCCCTTAAGTCCATTCAGAAATATTTCTGTTTATTCAGTCAAACTGAATTTTAGCTCTTTTCTGAAGTGGTGAAGTTGACAGAAATTGTTTTAGAGATACTGGCAGCATATGCAGTAACTGAGAACTATTGTAGTGCTCTCTGCTGCATTAAAACACGGCTTTGATCCACAGTGAGATAGTCCTGACTCCTGTGGTATATGATTTTATTCCTACAAAGTATAGCCCTATTCTAGCCATTACAGATGTTACAAATGTGTTGCTCACATTTAAGCAAACAGAAGTGAAAATTGCTGTTTGGATTTTTACTGAAGTTGCAAAACATCTTTTATATTTGTTTTAAGGAATAACAATCTCTGTGTCTTACTATTTTGGTTTGATTTTACTTTGTAATGTGGCTCCATTTTGAAATGATAAAAATCAGTCTTTTAGCGTTGACCTTAAGTTTTTAATTCATTAGTTCATCTGCTATTGCAGGGAAGAGGAAGGGGAAAGGATGGAAGACACCAGGAGAAAAAGTCAGTGAAAGGTCTTCTGAGATGGCAGCCGATTCTATTCAAACATTATGTTTTGTGTGCACAGAACACACTGGTCCCTGGTGGAATCTTCATATTTTAATTAACAATCTCTTTTCACAATCTAACATAAATCTGCATTGACCTGAATTTAAGAGGCACATCTCGCACAGTACGTCTGAAAGAGGGGACAATAAATATTGTTGTAATCATTATTTTGTTAAGCATTTGCAATAACTGTACTTTTTAAAAAATAAATAAATAAAAAATTTTATTACTTATTTATATGTTATTTGTCTCTTAACACCAGGCAAAGTAAATTGGACAAAACCAAGATACTATACAAGCCGTATGTCCTGGGTCCAGCAGTTGCAGTCAGTTTTTCTTCTCTTTAGTAGCTGTGTTTTGACTTAACCTGGGAACAAGGCTGATAAGGCCAATGTTTTTGATTGTTGCTGAGAGATGTTTGCCCTGACCAAGGACTTTGTGAGCTTCATGCTCTGCGGGGGAGGAGGGGAAGCCAGGAGTAAGGAGGGACAGGACTGTACTGACAGGACCAAACTGACCAAAGAGGTATTCCATACCATAGCACGTCATGGCCAGGATGTAACTGGGGGTGATCCAGAAGGCCTAGCTCTCTGGGGGTGGTTGGAAGAGGTGGTTGGTCAGCACTCAGTTGGTGGGGTGTCGTGAGTTATCTGTTGTGGTTGATGGGATGCTGTATTCTTTTCCTTTATCATTATTATTATTATTGGTGGTAGCAGCAGTGATTTGTGTTATACCTTAGTTACTAAACTGTTCTTATCTCAACCTGTGGAAGTTGCATTCTTTTGATTCTCCCCCCATCTCTCTGGAAGCAGGGGAGGGCAAGAGAGGGGGGGTTGAGTGAGTGAACGAGCTGCGTGGTTGGTTGGGTTTAAACCACGACACCGTAGAAACAAGTAATGAAGTAATACAGCAGTCTTACCTCCAGGTAAACAGCCATTTCTTGGAGTGTCTCTACCATTCTTTCTTTTCTGTCTCACATGACCTTGTAGGTTCTGGTGCCCAAAATATGTTATCGCAGGTAGGAACCTGCTAAATAAGCAAGCCATGCTACTAAGGGTTTCTAATATGAAGGACAGGAGCTCATCTCCACAGCGACACTAGTGACCAACTGTCATGCCTGCAGCTCAGCGGCTCAGCTGTTGATACCAAGGACACTTCCCGAGGTGGCTCATTCAGCTCTCCAAGACCAGGTTGGAGGAAGCCTTGCATAGCATGGTTTAGTGTGAGGTGTCCCTGCTTATGGCAGGGGGGTTGGAACTTTATGATCTTAAGGTCCTTTCCAACCCTAACTATTCTATGATTCTATGACACAGCTATGTGGAAGATTCATGATTGCAGTGAAGACAATATGTTATCTTATCTTGCTCACTGGGTACAAAGGTGGTAGAGCTCATCTGAGCTCTGGGAAGATGTCACCAGTTACAGACTGTGTAGGTCGATGAAGACTATCAGAACTGTGAAGTAGCTTCTGAGAAGGAAGTGACTGAAACTGTTTGATACCCCTCAGTTTCAAAAGGAATGTGATAGAGGTCTCTGGAATCATAAAAGTCATGGATAAAATGAACAGGAATGGTTATTCACTATTTCCCATTATATAAAAGCTATGAAATGCCAAACTTAATACACTGTCATTGAAACATAGCATTATGATGCTGAAACGAGAATTCAGTGGGGATGGAAATCAGTTTATGTATACATGAAAAAGGCAGAAAAGCATTAACAATTTTTTTCCAGATACATATTTAGATTGTTTCTCATTTTAGAATAAAAACCTTTCAAAATATTCCTCTAGCTTTTAAATATTAGATTAAATAGAATAATACATACATACAGCAGTTTTCTATAGCTATGTGACTTTTTTCAGTGGAGTTGTTGACTGTGCTATGGAAGTCCTAGACAATCGCAAAGACAACACACAAACAGAAAAGTATGTATGTCATTCAGTCAATTCACCTTCATCAAGGAGTACACTGAAGTTACAACACTTGGATTGAAATCCACAGTGTTCAACCACTCATAATGTGAGAGTATTTGGTGATGGTTTCATCTATTTATATAGGTGAATGTCTGTTTACACAACAGAATTATGAACAGTGTGAAACTGTTTGCCTCTAAGGTTGTGTTTTGAAATCATTTTTACTCAAGAGCTAAATAAAGTAGAAGAGCAATATTATGAATCTTTGGTAAGTGGTTAATGCAGCTGCTTATTTCACAATGAGAAAGTAAAGTGCCATATAAGCTGTATGTAAAGTTTTTACTTGGGGAGGTCAATATATTATTCTGTACTTTCAGAGAGTGATGATCTGATAAAATTTCAGCAATCTTGGCATAAATTATATAATACATGATTCACATAAATTACTATTAATATATTTGCTGAGTTACTTGCAATTTGTCAAAAGCTATTTCCAGTTATAGTTTAAATACTGTTCAAAAGAGATATGATGAAAGTAGTCATTTTGTCTCTATATGTGAGTGAGTAAATGTCAATTACCTTTTCTTTCTACAGCTGCACAATCAGAGAAAATTTTGCTGTTATAAGAATGCTTCCTTTTCAATGTCTCCTGGTTTCTGCCTATGAATGAAACAAATTTTTTAAAATTCTGCATTAAGTGAACTCCTAGATATAATTTTTATTTAATTTATTATAGAAAAAAATATTAATGGTACTTGATATATGGAAGGGAAGAAGGTCACAGGTAAAAAAGGAATATCAAAGTAGAAAAGAAAGTATTCATATGTACCTTATAGAAAGGAATAAGATAGATATGCTCTTTGTTAATTCTAAATTTGCATTCAAGATGTTACAGAACAGAATTAATCAGCATTGCTTCCATGAACAAAGAAACTCTGTGTAGTAGTTCTTATGAAACAGAGTTTAGTACTAAAAAATGTGAAAGATTTCTTTGTAAACATGAGCACTTCACATTAAACCAAAGAAAATCTTTTATATTGGTTCATATAAAGGTGCAAGAATATTAACGGTCTCTAGCTACATGTTATTAGTATTGGACTCTTGGTCTGATAGTCTGAACAAAAGTGTCTAGTACTCAAATTCTGTTAAATCAGGGCCAATGACCACACTAACCTCATGGCCATATCTCAGGGCAACTGAGTTTCAGCAAATATGCCATAGGGCATAAAATACACTGTTAGAGCATTGGAAACAAAACTCACTGGACTTCAGATTTTCACTATCATTTGAAATAGGGCTGTGAACAAACAATAAAATTACCTATGCGCATAAGATTGCCTAAAAAATATTGTGATTCTTACCTAAATGTATGCATATCAAAGCTGATGAACATATATGGGTTATCTCTATAATCACGTGCATGATCTTATCTGAATCATGTGATGAGTATCATGCCTTGTTGAGAATTATTTTTCTCCCATATAGTAGCTTTTTCTTTCCAGATCTGAATAATGTAAGAAAAAGGATGAAATGCATATGATTTTATTCTAAAAAGTAGTCCTCTCACAGTGGCTTATGTTATCTTCCTTTTCTTTTTCCCTGTCCAATATAAACAAGAATTTTGGCATGCAATTAAACAAAAGTTTTCCCTATCTATTTTGATTAATGTTGACCATGAAGTTTTATGCATAAAATCTAATTAGAGTGTTGATTTCATTTACTATCTTTGGAAAAAATGCTTCATTACTATGCTAATAGAAATAGCTCTTGTTTCCCTGTTGTCCTGATAGACAATAATATGTAGCCACTAGAAGTCAGATTCCTTTCCAATTTATAGCCTGTGTAGTCCTACCAAGTCTCTGAAGTTATACAACATAATTTGGCTAATAATGGCTCTATAACTGTTTACAACTGAGTTTTCTTTGTTAGCATAAACCAGTATATAACATATACATCTCAGTCTTGTATGCTAGATTCTGAAAAAAAAAATAAAAAATTATGCTTTGCAATCGTTTATTAGAGATGGCTGATAAACAGTGTAAAGTTGGGTGTTTGGGTTTGTTGGGTTTTTTTTATCATAACAGTTATTAGGAACTAATGCAATTGAGCCAGTACAGTTTGTATGAAATTATGCCATTGCTCCATTTGGATCATATCTTAAATCAAACAATGACTAAATGGATAAAACCAACTCCCGACAATCATTTGATGTGGTGCAGGGAAAGCAAAATACCTTTTGTCTTTTATATACAGAGTGAGGAAAAAGATAAAATGAAAAAGAAACATCAGGTTGCATATGTAGCTTTCACAGTCACACAAATTACAATGCTATCAGCTAAAGGCATGATTTCTATTTGATTGTGCCATCTCCCCACTGTGAGTCTTTCAGTAATAATCTTTCCAGTTAGCAAAATTTTTTCCTCAGATGTCATCAACCAGCCCAGCTCTCATCCATAATCTTTCTGTTCATGTATGCCGCTTTAATACTCTAGCATTGGAATTTTCTTTTGTGTGTAAAGTTTGTTGAAATTTAGCCAAAACAACCAGTAAATACATCTGTGCTATCGAGTGAAATAAAAAGTTTAATCTACCTAAAGTTCAGATATCCTTCAGTTACCACTCCACTGTAAAAATTCTTTTTTACTTTTAGATATGCTTAAATTATGATTATTTAGTACAGGGAAATTAGAACCACTGTTTAAAAAATGAACAGAACAAAACAAAACCAGCACATTTAACTGCATTCATCCTAATCCTGTGACCAATTCATTGTTATGCTTAAACTGAGCTATTTCTTTTCCTGAGGCCTTCTCCCCAGGGATCCTACTTCTCAAGCCATTTTCTCAGAGCCATGCTTGTATTTTGGAAAGAAATCTACTGAGATAAGAACTGAGAAAATGAAATACAAGGAAGGGGATCAGAAAGTGTGAGTATGCATAAGAGAATAAAAAATGGGAGCTGTTGGATGAAAAAAACCCCAAGAAAGTACATGGCTATGGGCTAAAAAAGATTTTCTTTGTCAACTCAAACTCTTGATGCAAATTACAGGATGAAAATATAAGCATTATTACTTTTGGAATGGAAAAAATCATTCATTAAAATTTGAATATTCCAACACATAATTTATTTTTCAGTATTTCAGGTTTCATTCCAAGTAGAATCAGCTTTCACCTGCTACTTGCAGCATTTTATTTCTTCTGAAATACCAGATGATACTTCTTGACGTTATGGAAAGGAAATCCTCTAAAACCAGATGTTTGTTGAAAGACTTAACCATCCCATTTTTGAGAATCTTGATGAAAATTAATTATTTTTCATAATTTGGAAAATTGATAAATTACATATGTCAAACACCAAGCCTACTGGAAATTGCAACAGAAGTGATAAAGGTTTCTTTTTCAATATACAAGCTTTCAAGATTTCAGCTAGCATGCTCTGTTCTGGGGTCATAGTAACACACTGATCTAATCTAAAAATCTCTTGTGTATATTTTGGATCTGTTCCAGATTTTTGTTGCAGAGAGTGTAAAATGTGACTTAAGATACTTTGACCATTCTGCCCAACACAAAAGGAAAACATGCAGAAACATATGCATTGTGCCATGTCTCCCCTGCAGTGCCTTGACTCTGTAAGTTTTTTTAAGAAGACTTTTCTTGGTTTGTACAAGAAGAAACATAACTTTCATTCCAAACTGCCCAGGAAGTTTTATAATACCATGTGTATTGATTAATCACATTTAGACCATATTTGGAGATAGTATTGGAATGTTTGGGGATGGAAATCCTTAGGATTGTATAGAATCAGAAAATACCAAAGCAAATAATGTTAATCAAAGACTCGATACCTGTAGTATAGCCTTGGGTAACTGAATAAATCTATATTTCAGATTCCCTGTCTGTGAATATTAAGGTTTGTTACTGGCTGCAGAGAAGCACAATGAAGGCTAAATTAGTAAAACATCTGGACACATGCACAAATAGCTATTGATTTGATAAGCTCTTCATGTACATAAGTTTAGGTGGAAGATCCAAAATATCATAGAATCATAGAATAGTTAGGGTTGGAAAGGACCTTAAGATCATCTAGTTCCAACCCCCCTGCCATAAGCAGGGACACCTCACACTAAACCATGACACCCAAGGCTTCATCCAATTTGGCCTTGAACACTCCCAGGGATGGAGCATTCACAACCTCCCTCGGCAACCCATTCCAGTGCCTCATCACCCTAACAGGAAAGAATTTCTTCCTTAGATCCAATCTAAACCTCTCCTGTTTAAGTTTGAACCTGTTACCCCTTGTCCTGTCACTACAGTCCCTAATGAAGAGTCCCTCCCCAGCATCCCTATAGGCCCCCTTCAGATACTGGAAGGCTGCTATGAGGTCTCCACGCAGTCTTCTCTTCCCCAGGCTGAACAGCCCTAACTCTCTCAGCCTGTCTTCATATGGGAAATGCTCCAGTCCCCTGATCCTCCTCGTGGCCCTCCTCTGGACTTGTTCCAAGAGCTCCATGTCCTTTTTATGTTGAGGACACCAGAACTGCACACAATACTCCAAGTGAGGTCTCACAAGAGAAGAGTAGAAGGGGAGGATCACCTCCTTTGACCTGCTGGTCATGCTTCTTTTGATGCAGCTCAGGATATGGTTGGCTTTCTGGGCTGCAAGTGCACACTGTTGGTTCATGTTCATTTTCTCATTGACCACCACCCCCAAGTCCTTCTCCACAGGGCTTCTCTGAATCTCCTCTTTGCCCAACCTGGAGCTGTGCTATTAATTATCTACTACTAAAAGGCAACAGAGTAGGCTTGTGCAAACTGAAATACTTCTCAGACATTAAATAGTGTAATCTGACTGTCCCTGTCCCTGCCATTCAGCAACAATTAAGCTTCCATTTTCACTTCAGTGAAAATGACATGTCCAATTAAATTGGTAATTGTGTATTGCCAAATCCAAGTGTTAGAAAAAATAATTCTGTGACAAATGGTTCATTATTTTGTCAAAGAAAAATGGTATAGAGTAAAAATGGAGAGTTGTCAGCCCTGGAAATGAGAAGTTCCGTACTGTGTTAGACAAATGCATAACAACTGATTTTTTAATTTTCTTCATGGAAAATCCATTTGTTGCTGATATTTAACATCAAAGAAGGCAAAAAGAATAAACAACATATTTCTCCTCTCTACCTTATTTACTTGCTGTTTTGATTGGGACAGAAAGTAGAAAACTTTGAGGCTTTTTTTGAAATATTTGTAAGTTGGCCACTAAAACGTTGAACAAACAAAGCGAGTACGTTTCCTGAGAGAATTTCTAAACCAATTTTCTGGTTTATATCTATCATTTCAGGAGGACAAGAGCAATACTTTTTCCTTTTTTTTTTTTTTTTTT
>NDXB01015529.1:38426-53826 GCA_002631895.1 Agapornis roseicollis | reverse complement strand
GAAAAAAAAAAAAGAGAAAAATTAAAAAAAGTTTTTTAAAAAAAAAAAAAAAAAAAAAAAAAGGTGCCTTAGAATTCCTATATACATTTTCTGCCAATATTGGAATTGGGTCACATAATATCTTTTATTTTTAACACATTCATTGTGCATGCTGGTGGTCTGACTCAGAAAACCAAAGGCTCAAATATTAAACAGAAGTTGTTTTCTTCATGGAATAATGTCTTTAAGAAGAAATCTGTACAGAAGATCTGACTCTGCCATGAATTCTTGTTCTCTTACCTCCTCTCTATGAACTTAAGTACCAAATTCTCCTCTGTTTGTAATCTCCAATTTATCATTTTTCTTCTATTTGCCTCTACAATAGGAAGCAGGTAATGGAGAGGTCAGCCACTGCCTTGATTGTGCCTTCAAAACTGTACATTCAACATTTTCAAGAGAAATATATCTAAAGTTTCTTCTTGTAGTATACTAATTATTTTCTTTTTCATATTTTTTAACTCTGCTATATAGATTCAGTTGATGAATGCAGAAGTTCAATATTGGGTTACTGGTGACATTTATAGCTCAAAATTCCCAAGAGAGTATCCAGTATGTCCTTGAATGGCATTTGAGCAGTATGAATGCAGATATCATTTACATTTATACTTACATATAGAATACAGAATTTATGTTGATTATATTGAAGTATACTGTATTCCAGTGAAGTATACTGTATAAAATATTATATACTTATGTTGAAGTATACTGTATTTCAGTTGAATTGGATGGCAAAAATCTAATGTTGGTGTTAAAGTGAAAGTGACAATATGGAGGGATTTATGTCAACTGACATAAAATACCATGGTGCAGACATAAGAATCTAACTGCAGTTATAGCCGCTGAAAAAAGATATTGAAGGGAAATGTTTACTGGAAATATTTTGCTTTTTTACATTAGGACCATTTCCCCCAAATGGCTACTTTTCTCTCCATCCCTTTTAAAGGTCTGGACAAATACTCTAATGTAGGCCTTTTCATTACAGATGCCTACATTTTAAAAAATAAAAAATAATTAAAAAGAACCCAAACAAAACCACAGAACAAAAAACTCCTCTTTAAGAACTTGGTTCAGCTCAAGCAAAATCAACACTAGTTTTGTCCTTGGCTTCACTGGATAAGCTTCTCATTGACAATGGAACACCTTTAAATTAATAGAAAGTAAGATTGATGTACTGAATTCTAGGCTGTATAACATGTTTATACATTTTCTAATATGTATTAATATTTTGTCTTCTTTCCACAATTCATGAAAAGATGTATATCGCAGTTGCCATTTATATGCAAAGCTAAGTTCTAAAGAATGTTATTAGCAGCAAATGGATCTAGCAAACCCTCTGAAAACTGCATACCTTAATTGTCTAAATTCAGTGCTTTGAGTTTGAACTACAAGCTGTAGTGTTTGAAGTATTGACCCATTCAAACCAACAGCTTAAACTGTAGGATCATGCCACAGTGAGTTGATAGGGTAAAAAAAGCACCACTAAATGATTATGGAATTCTCATATTATGCACAGTTTTATTGTGACAAGATGCCTGGAGCTCATAAAATATAAATGAGGTTTAAAGTGGGGGGAGAGGAGAAGACTGTTGTTAAATTTAATAGAAGTTCTTTTAATTTTTCCCCCCCCTTTTTTNGTGATCCAGCAGGTTTCTGATGCTGTTCCAGTAGCTCCAGGAGGCACACCTGCTCTTGGATCTGCATGGCAATTTCTGTGGTTTGGCCACTGAGGATAGTTTTAAATTATTTTGAAATGCTACAATTAAAAAGAAGAAGGTTTTTTTTTTTTTTCCCCCCTTTTTTTTTTTTTTTTTTTTACTGGCAAGGGAATGCAAAAGACATCAAAGCAGTTTTCAGTTTTCCTATAAATCTATACAGAAATGAATTTCAGCAGCAACTTCTCTGCCTTTTATTGCTGAAGTTCTTTCAGAACCTTTAAGGCAGTATAATTCAGTGCTTTCCAAATTGCTTTGGAGAAATATAATAAATCCAATATATAAAAGAAAAGTTCATGAGGTTTTTTGTATAGATAAAACATGTACAGTCACTAGATCCTTTTTCTGATTTATTAAAATGATTTAAAAAAAAAAGCTTAACAGATCTGTCCATAAGAATTTCACTTTGGGAAGTGCTCATTCATTTCTACATGAGAAGCCCAACAACATGGTATACCAAGTTAATTAACTAACACTGTTGTTTCTCTACCTAAAACCATGGGTAAAAGTATGAATATGTGATCAAAGATCAGTGAAAGAATGCACAAATCCAGAGTTCTGTCCATGATCGTGACAGCCCCAGGATAAACACATTATTGTCCAGATACTCATAAATTCATTACTTTTCATATGACTTTTTTCTTGAAGGAAGGATCTGCCAAAAGTGCACCATGCTTTATGCAGACACAATTCACTTCATATTTTCACATGTTCTGGTTTAAGTCTTTTCTTAAAAGACCTTGGATAAACCATTTTATGTTTACATTGTGGCTCTTCCACTAGTGGAATATACAAGTGCAACAAGGTCATTTATATCTACAATGAATAATGAAACATACAGCTTTCTCTGAATTATTTACTTTCTCTGTGTTTAGGCCCCAGGAAAAATACAGATATCATAGCATGGTCCTTCTAAGGACAGGTTATCTTCTACATAGTTAATTAGTCTAAGACAGTGCTAAGGTGACACTGCAGGCTCTTTGCTATGAAATTTCACTTAGCATTGTCTGTTCCTCATGAAACACAAGAATTGCTACACAGCGAAAACACAGCTTACATGGTAAGCATTTTATTTGAAGCAACTTATATCCAGAAGGGAAGCCCAGAATCATTACTCCACATATTTCTTTCCAACAGAAATTCAATGTGATTTTCCATTTGCACGTAAGATTTAATTACCCAGTCCCAATAAGTTAAGCATTTTTCTTTGTTTTATATAAACTCTATTTAAAAGTCCCAACATAATGAATTAATTGCGTGGAAACTAGCATTCTGTAATGTTAACCTGGAATTCATGAGGTTGCTAAAAGTGACGGAACAGCTCCTTTCCCTGTCTTCTTTCTCCTGCAGGGATCGTTCATATTGTAGTAGATCTATTCATAGCTTAATATGTAGTTTAAAAAAAAAAAGGCAAGGATCCAGCTACCCTCTCAAGTACTTTTTATCTTGCAAAAATTACCCCACCTTGATTCTTCTACTGTTGGAAGAACTATGGAACAATGATAGAAAGGATATGCTAAATATCTGGCCTAAAAGGGAACATAAAAAAGGAATTCAACCTCATTTCCTTTTTTTTAGTTCTACAGTGATTATCCTCATGCAATTTAATGTTCAGTGTTTGTCCCTCAAACTGAAAGCTCTCTAAAGAACCACAGTTTTGAGAACTTTTACAAAATGTAAGATATATTACTTAGTTGTTAGGTGTTTGACATGGAGTTCACATGAGCTAAGGAACCACCCTTACAAATGTGAGGCACTTGACAAATGACATTCTGGCAATTGCCAAATTCTCAGAATTGTACCCCCTTCTAATTCCTAGATCGAACACCATTGTGATAATGAATCATGTGTATGTTTATGTAGTCCAATTATCTGTACAATAACATTGGACCAAAATTGACCTTCCCACCTATGTTAACACACTATTTATTGTTTCTATTTTGAATATTGCTAGTAAAATATTAATAAATATATAAACTATGTTAGAATACATTATAAATGAATAAATATACCAAGGTGTTGCATTTTGGGAATGTTAGTAATATTCCATTAGAGTATTCTTTTAGGTCTTCCTATTTGTGTTTTCCAAAGTACTTGTAGTTATTGAAAACTTAGTCATGATAAAGGATACTTTTTGTTGTTCTGACAGTTTTGTTCTATAGAATAGAAGGTATGACTTTCTGAATTGAAGCAAGGTTCCTATTATTAATTATATGACAAATTGTATGAAAGGTAATTCCAAATTTTTTAGAAGACAGCCTGCTCAAATATTTCTGTTGATAACTTTATCCATCTTAGAGTGCCTTAAGTATTATGCAAGTCCAGGAGTGCTAATTTTCCATTTCAAAATGGATAGGTCACCAACTTTTCTTTGAACATCTAAGCTGTTCTCACCCAGTGTGGGGAAGAGCTTATCTATAATTCAGTTTGCAGCAAGCGTGGGTTAGATCAGTATCCAACCCTCAGGGCCTAAATCAATGTTTGAAGAATCAACTAACTTATCACCATGAGGAAAAAAACACATCTAAGTAACAGCTGCGGGACGGTGGAACATTTCTGATTTAACAGCCATTCTAGAAAACTGTGAGGCAGATCTGACAACAGTTCAAATGCACTGTGTACACAGATAGCATTATAATTGCTAAGAAGATTTGTAACAGAGCTATAGCTACTACTGCACCACTTCAGGGACTTTGTAAGCTGAACATCTGAAAGGTCACAGGAATATTTTGCAGTGCTCTAGTTACCTATGAAAGTAATTTCAAATGCAGAGCACCTATGAAAATATGTCGGAAAAGAATGCTGCTAAACATCCCAAATATATCTTGATTATAAGAATGTGTTGATCTTCTACTCGCACTATCCTGGGTATCATTGCTATTGCAAAAAAACCTTTAAACCAGATGGCTGGAATTATGCATGCAAAGAAAGGGTAAACACCAAGTTGTATTTTAAATAATTTTTACAAATTTAGTCAGTTAATGTTTACTACCAGTCTGTGGTTTTATTGAATAGGGCTAGAAATAACTTTAGAGACTGGCAAACAGGCAGATTTTAAGCAGAAAAATCCTTGCACTATTTTAATTATTAATTATGACCAGTATATTCTTTGGTAACAAA
This sequence comes from Agapornis roseicollis, assembly GCA_002631895.1. Taxonomy (NCBI): domain Eukaryota; kingdom Metazoa; phylum Chordata; class Aves; order Psittaciformes; family Psittacidae; genus Agapornis; species Agapornis roseicollis. The sequence goes on along the minus strand of NDXB01015529.1, from coordinate 48,955 downwards.
CCTTTTTAGTAAGACTTCATAGCTTTTTTTTAATCCCTTCATCAGTAGAAGATGGTGAGATGACAGGACACAAGGTAACCTAAATAGAAGAAGCAAAATCTGGTCCCAGACAGGAAGGATTTGACTTCAAACTAAGAATTTTTTTCTTCAGGGCTGGGTTCTAAGAAAGTTAAATAAGTGAACAGAGTGACAGTGAATGATCCTACTTGAGTAAATTATGGATACTAATAATTTCAGATAGGAAGAAGAAGCTGACACATCTTTCAATAAGCAACATAAATAACAGCATAAAATATATGCAAAAATGGAAATGCCAGTGCAGTGAGGCATACTTAAATTAATGTATCCACTGTTCCACAGTGTGTTACAAGCATTTGACACTAGACTAAAACAAAAAGACCTCTGAGAAACAGCACTATCAGGGCCTACAATTAGTAGTCTGTTTAGTGGTGCAGAAGACCTCTGGTTAGAAGAAGGATGCAGCTGTAATTTGTAATCCCAAACCGCCAGCTGTCCCTCTACAGTAGCTTTCTTTACAGCTATGAAATAACCACAAGAGTAAAGGTGCTGATGTACTTAGTGAGGAGAAGCTACATGAAAGAGGGAATGAGGGCAGGATTTCTTGAAAGAAAGGCAGACTTTGTTCTGAAACAACTATCACTCTTTTTCTGATAAGCTACATTATGGTCTACAGTCTCTTGAGAAATAAATTATGTCTGCAAGCCTTGTCACTAGTATTCCATAAGTGGTCTGATTAGCACCCTGGCCAGTGTCCTCATTTTTGTCCTTTTCCTTTTGGACTCTGCAGCAACAAAAAATTTATCTTCAATGAGATAACTAGTAATGCAAGTTATGGGCATGTGGAGTTAGCACTATCTTGGGTTACAATATTCTCTACTAATATGGATAAATCTTGGTATTATACAAATTGTATCAAACAGACCAGTGATCACTGGCTATGAGGGAAAAAGAATCAGAAAAAAAGAAAAAAGAAAAAAAAGCTGTATGCTCTGAATGAAGGGGGAAATGCACAGAAAGGAGCTGAATTTGACTCTTCTTGCCCTGGCTAGTGACTGTTGGTAGAGGACTTTAAGAGTTTTTTACTACAGGTGATACAGGTGATAATCTGCACCTCTAAACTCCTTTTTGGAAAAACAAAGAAATGAGCTCATCTCTTAAAAACCAAAATTATTAAGATTAGTTTAAGGAGAAAGTTCAAGGTAAATTAATCAGTTTGCTTATATCTTCTGAGACTTACACATGCAGTATCTCCTTTTCAGGATTTGAATTATTTTGTGTGATCACTGACTAATTCTAGGAAGCTGTATGTGGAGCACTATAAGTATTAGACATTTTATTAGCTGGTTATTCCTCTATTCATTCTTTAGTGACTAACTGTTCTGAGGCATCCTGTTGGTACTCAGGTTTAGGTTAAACTGTGCAGTTAAGCCCTGAAGTTTCTGAGTCCTTAGCTATAATCTGACATTAGGAATGAGACCCATATCACTGACCTTTAGTTGTTGAAAAGTTAGTTCAGTGACAGTTTTCTCACTTGATTTTATAATCAATAGAAGGAAACTAGTATGTCTTCTGTTATTAACCGACCCAGTCTGTGGAATCTACTTTTGTCTGAGAAGAGTTGCCTTTAGAAGACACCAATCTTTCTTGATTAACTATGCATAACCTGCTGAAATTAAACACTTTTTATCAAATTAAACCCAAAGTTAGATTGCATAAATACACTACCAAAGCATTACTGAAGAAATATTCTGCTTCTCAGTATAGTTTACTTAAAAAAAAAAACCAACCGAACAAAACAGACAAATAAAAAAAAAATAGTAGAAATGAAAAATTGGTTATTGTTTCCTAAAATGCAAAACTTGCACGTTGCAAAGAATCATTGTTAATAATGATAATTTCACGAATAAAGTAAGCATAGGATTTTCTGAAACACTTATTTTAGGATACATGATAGTTTGATTTAAAATATAAATGTAGGCCAGACTAAATCCATTAAGAACCATTTAATTAAGTATTTGACAAACTAATTGTAAATGAAGAACTGACTTTATTGGAGAGGTCTAATAAAAGCTGGTCTTTACACCTAAGCTACTCTGGGAAGATTTAGATTATACATTAGGAAAAAGGTGTTTACTGTGAGGGTTATGAGGCACTGGCACAGGTTGCCCAGAGAAGTTGTGGATGCCCCATCCTTGGCAGTGTTCAAGGCCAGGTTGGACAGGCCTTTAAGCAACCTGGTACAGTGGAAGGTGTTCTTGTCTATGGCAGAAGGGTTGGAACCAGACAATCTTTAAGGTCGCTTCCAACCCAAGCCATTCTGTGATTTTATGATTCTGTGATTGTTGTATGCAACATCTGTAGATCGTAAAAATATTATGAAGACAGTGCAGTCATAGACAGAAAGTAAGTGAAGCCTTTAATGGTATAAATCTAGGAGATAGCAACTCAGACTTTGTATTAAAAAAAGTACATGAAGGAGAGCTGTCCAACAAAGTTGCAATTATGAGAAGAATGTAGAATCTGACAGGTCATTTTGCAAACCAGAAAATGTTGATCTGGGTGTAGGAATTCCAAAGACAGGGAGTTGAGTCCCTGCTTCACAACAGCTGATACTGGGACACGTTTTGAGGGGCATCAATATGTATTAGCCTTGTTCTTACAGTATTCCATTGGGCCAATGTAAAGAAAAGGTAACTGAAGTAGATGGACCTACAATTTATCAAGCATGGGCAGCATGCATGCTCTTGCTTCCTTTAGATTTGCTGTGTTTGTGGCATAACTTAATTCATCTATTGAAGTCATGCATATAACTCTCTCCATACCAAAAAATGAGGACAATGAACAACACCACCCCACCCAATAAGAAGCATACAGAAAGGAAATGAACCCTTCATTGTTTTAGTAACAAAGTACTTTTTGCTTGTTTAAAATTACCTTCAAAGGAAGAAGGACAAAAAACCCATATACCTGACCATCTTCAAAGTCACAAGACAGGCTGCATGTGTTTTGACATCTGTAGAAGTCTCCCTCTTCTGAACCCAGTTTATGAACAGTAAAGTTCATCAATATAAAGTGAAGGAGTAAGAATGAATACTTGTATGTAAATCATAGTGAATAGTTTTTTTGAGGAAACCACTGATTTCAGAGCATATTGATCAGTAGCTTCTCCTGTTTATTAAATGACAACTCTCAAATACTGCAACTATGAGTGATATGCTTACCAATTTTAATAATTTTGAGCTTTGATCTTTGCACCCATTAGTGTGCAGATGCAGTGATGCTAACTTTCCATCATCATCCATTTTAGTGAAGTCTTAGTAGATTTATATTAGTATAGATGAGTTTATGTTTCCTTGTTATCTTCTCAGAAAATCCATAAATTACACAGCACAGCTTTATATTAATTTTCAATGTGTATAAAACAATTTGAGGGCATAGATCACTAAAAGGAATCCTCTTGGCTTCCAAGTTCACATGTAAGTCACTGCAACTGTTCAGCTCAGTGTACACTTCCTGGGAGATAAGGGCTATCTACTAAATTACTAAAATAACCTTGTTTCCAAATTAAAAACTTTAGGTTAAAATCCTCTTTTTTAAAGAATTGTATAATGAGATTAAAAAACATAAGTCACTAAAGAATGAGTAATAACATTATCACATGAGTAAAACAAGAGTTTACAAAGTGTCTACTTGTCTTACTTTACCTAAAAAAAGGTAAAGCTCTTACTTTATCTTTTCTCCTAGTAAGGAAGCTATTTCCCTTCACGTGGAAACACAGATTTAATTCCCAGTTTATGACAACTGGCAATCACATATTCACACACAGAGAAAGTTAATATTGTAAGGATAGTAATCTATGAGAGCAGTAAAAGCAGTGTTAGTAACCTAATCTAGCATAAGTTACTCAGGCAGAGTTTTGTAAATGTTGAAATAATATATTTTAAAAGCATGTCAAGGTTTTAGGAATTAGTCACAAATAAGCAAACATTGTACATAATTTTCTAAACAAATTAAAATGTCATCTTTATTCACTGTTACACGAACAGTTTGAACATATTTGCAAAATAGACTTCATTGGAACTTATTCTTAGCAAACAATTTGTAGGCATGAGCAAACAGATTTTCTCACTGGCTCAGAAGGCTCAGTCTAAAAAAGAGCTATCATTTCCAATGCTTTTAGAAGACTGGGGAGCAAGTTTGTACTGATTAAATGGGGAATTATATTTTCCTGCAGTTTTTTAATCAAATTTCTGGTTTACGAATTACCTTGCCAAGGAACAGATCTCTGTGTAGTTACTTGATCAGTGCATGGTGTTTGTCCTTTCTTTTACAGGTTTTCTAAATTTCACTGGCCGGAGGCTGATTTCTTCACAGTCTTTAGGAAGGTAAGGTATACACCTAAGAATTGCTACAGGTATGCTTCCTTTATCAATGAACTGATGGCATAATACAGAAGGAAAGACTACGAGGACTCACACAAACATTAAGCTCAGGGCTTCTTGTTCAGTAGTGAGAAAATGAATTTTGCAGGAAAAGGATCCTGGGGATAGATAAAGTTATAAGGAGGCTAGGGAGATCAGACAGAGCTTTGTAAAATGCAAGAGATCTCTGGACACTTAGATCGGATAACTCAGTATCAATTGTGGACTGTGGATACAAAGATTAGCTAATGCAGATTGCAGGGAATGAAGAAGAAAAATTAGATTATGCATAAAACTAATTATTTCTATTTACATAGAAAAACTTTGGAAAACTACCTTTCCTCACAGCAAAATGAAACTCTTTGAGCTCACAAATAGTATCATTTTATTGTCCATATATATTGCACATCTCCTTTCCAGAATTATGTAGGAACTAACATAAGATACCTGTCAAAAGAATGCCTGACATTTCTGAAGTCCTTCTTGCTACATAGAATCATAGAATAGTTAGAATTGGAAAGGACCTTAAGATCATCTAGTTCCAACCCCACTGCCATAATCAGAGACACCTCACACTAGCATTTCAACATCATTGTTTAAAATGTAGTAGAGATTCAAAGAGGCTAACGCACTTGAGAAAACAGCACTTTGAAAGAGATAATGGGACTACAATCAACATTAAATGTTGTACTGCTTTTTTTTTTAAGCAGGCTTCAAGAAAATGAATAAAAAACATTTTTAAAGGACATGGAGATGAACTTGTGAAGTCAGACATGTGTTGCAGAAGAGAACATATTTTGACACTCACAAAATGTTTTCAAAATGTCATTCCATTTCAAGAACTTTTATGCTGTCTCTAGTCAGCCAAGTGTTGCTTTGCTGTCAAGAGGCTTAGCTTAGATACCACTACAGCTGGATGCATATATTTCTTCTGAAGATTGAAGTCCATGTGTCAGACAAGATTCAAGTCAACTTAATAAAAGATGCTGTAGTCCACTTTCAATTCCAAGGAGCCAAGAAGATTAGCCTAACATAGATGCAAGATCTGGCAGAGAAAGGATCTCAAGAAACTGTTCTAAAGATCAAGGAAGATGCAAAGCTCCCTTTAAGGTCAAAATATCTCATCAACCCAAACAATAGCACTAAATCTTTTAGCAGAAGTCCTACTGCTGCTATTCTTCAGTTCGGAAATGTTTATATTTTGTAATATATTTTTCTAAGATAAGAAAGAAGAAAAGAGGCTTTCCACATTAACAGTAAAATAAAGCACTTCAGATTGATTCAAAAGATTCTTTTATTTTAAATATTCTTGCCTTGTTCACAAACTGAAATTTATAACATTCTGTAATGATTATGCCTGTGCAAAGACTAATATATTTTTCAGAATTTCTAGGGCTTTATCATATTTCCCATTTATATTTTATTAAGAAAAGAGATAAAATACTTTTACATCAAGGTAACTATTAATGTTATTTTAGTTGCCCATTTAGTTCTTTCACAAACCAAAAAAATGTTTCATCCTTAAATATTCTACCAGCCATATTTAGCATAGATACTGAGTATTTACTGATTCAAATAGTAAAGTTTAAAATGTTACCCAAGAAAACCAAGATGTTCAATAATTTTTTTCATTTTATTATTTAGGTTAGTGCATTTCGATCTTAATTTTAACTTTATCAGTTAAAGAAATGTGAAGCCAGAGAGTTTCTTTATTCTGTGTTCTGAAAGCATAAGGTTTTTTTTTTTTAACATGGTAATTATTCCTTATTTTCTTACTACACTATTTTAAAATTGCTCTGTTCAATTAAAATTTAATTATTTCCCCAGAGCTGCTAAAAGTAATTCAAGGGAATTTCAAAACACGACAGTCCTTGTTCATCCTGCAAATTCAAGATGAAAGTATGATTTACTCTGCACAGTGGAAATTCAAGATTACAGACTGCTAATTTACAGATGATGATTGTCTTTGTGGAATTCACCTTTTTGCCTTGTTGCTCTCCACAGATGTTGAAAGCACAACCTGCTCCATGCAGTCCACATCTGCAGCCAGAGATGATTTCATAAATTGTTTCCTCTGGTTGTACCAGGGTTTCTTCCCTCACAATATCCAGACCTGCACCAAAAGCCTGAGGTCCTGACTGCCTTAAGCACTCACTGACTGCCTCCAGATCCTAGAGGAAACAAGGGAGTATTTTTCTTCGCCGAAAGCTTAAATGGGAAGATGTGAAGAAACAAATTTTGGTCACTACATTAATGGTCACAGCACAGGATAATTGATTGAAGTCCATGTAAATAAGAAAATGAAAGCTTCAGAATGCTTATAAAGCACTATAAATATTAAGTGGATTCAGGTCTTGATACTACTGACCACTGTGTATATAGCCAATGACACCTAATGATACCACATGCTCTCAATAACGAATGATTTTTTTTCCAAAAGAAGTAGTATTGTTTGTCATAGGCAGAACCACTTGTCTGTGAAAGATACTCTTTTTATGAAACTGACTCAAAAATCACAAAAAGGCAAAGATAAAAAGAATTCTTTTCATTAATATATTTTTTTAAGATTTTCTGAAGGGGCGGAAGGGATGCTTGTACAAGATATTTTAAAAGCTACATCTGTTTTGCTCTCTGATGGCACTGTGTACATTCCTTCTTCATCTGCAATTCCATTCAAGTGATCAACCTCACAAGCACTATTTTTTCTCTTATTTAAAGAATGTCTGAAAAAATTCATGTTTCCTCAAATACTCAACATGCAATATGGTGCATTGAGATTCAAAATATTTTTTCCACATTTTTCCTTTATTTTTTCTCCAAATCAAGCATACAGTCTGTAAGTGAAAACATATATAAGGACCCTGTGTGCTTGGGGATGCTCTGATTAATTTGAATCTTCTAAAGAAGATAAGAGTTTGGCAGATGAAGAAACAAACAGAAAAGCCGGATGTGTGACATGGTTGTTTACGCAACATTCAGAACCTGAAAAATATTTACATATGTTTTAAATTAAAAGAAAAATCGTATAGGAGTTGTTTGTTAGCTGGTTTAGCTTTTATCTGTTTAAACCTGCCTACAATCATCATTCTGGAAAAACTTGATGCTCAGGTATGAGCAAAAGTGCTCACTTCAACTGAGAATTCATTTTTATTTCCCTTTCCTAATTATGGCAAAATTTTTTAATAAACAAATACTGACCTTAGCAAAATAAAAAATCAATTTTATTAGTTTTAGCTCATTGAACATCTATGTTAAAGTACGGAGTAGAAATCATTATGTAAACATCAAAATTCTGGAATATAACCCTTGCTGGTTTACTTTTTACTGTGTCACTAGTGACTTTGAATGTAAGTGCTAATTTCTTTCTCTATGTAGCAGCTTTAAAAAAGGTAAATAATTATTGTTTATTTTTTACCCAGCCGTACTAATAAATGTGAAGACAAACATCAATGGAAGAAGTAAACACACACTGATAATTTTGTTAGGGTAATTCCTGGACAAAAGTATGAATTAATCTATATAAAGAAACCTTGCATTCTAAAGTGGAATGCTTAATAGCCTGAGGATTTGCATTTAAGACATTGAATTTTCATAATGTAAATCAGAATGTTTTGATCAATCACATGTTGTAGCAAAAAGAAAGTGCCAAATCCAACCTCAATATTTTCAGAAGGCAGAATGCTCAAAACACACAGCAAAAATTCTTCAAATATTAAAGGATTCTCAATATTCTCAGCATGTCTGTGCTCTGAATGAACATTATAATTTTTTGTCAGTGATTCAGAATATTCACAGCTACTGTTCAGTGACTACAAAAAAAAATCATGCCTACTGGGATAAAGCTTTATTTAAAAGTTGAAGGAATGAAATAAGCACTAGAAGACAATTGTACACCAGTTTTCAAAAGTAAAAAGGCATCACAGATCTACTTTGCTTTTGAAAAATTGGCCAAGGATCATATTTCAGAGGCCAAATAGCTCATAGCATTATTTCCAATGTTTTATGCTGTATGCTTAATTGGGATGCTACACATTTGCATAAACATGATGCTTTATGACTAATGCATAAGTCACAGCATGGAGCCCTGAACAAATTCATCCATAGATCCTTCTCCCCGTCCGTACTGCAAATAACCAGTGTGTTTAATCTGTAATCTATCATACCTGTAAGTATGGTGATGTATCAAACACCAAACTGTATAAACTACATTATAACACTGTACCGAGTTGTAAACCTCTTTATTTTGAAATGTTAATAATAATAAAATGTTGATGATCATATAAAGCCACTGACATTTATATTTCCTGTGATTTATGACAGTATTTTTTTCATGCTAAGTTTTTTTCCAAGTCTATAGCTTTATTCTTGGAACCAAAAGAGATTGCATTTAAAATGAAGGCTTTGTGAAATTAATAACCTAATAATTATTTTTGCACTATTACTCCTGGGGTAATGTTAACTTAGAGTGAACAAGAACTTGCTATTCAAGAAGAGAAACATGTTCATTATTCAATAATATGTCCACTCACAGTCAAGTTAAATAAGAAAACTCCTGAAAATGTTAACAAAGGTCTGATGAATATAAGCCAGAGGATGCCACAGTAAAGGTAACAGAAAAACATAAGTCTAACCTTTGAAGGTTAAACAGTGCAGACATCTTGAGAGACTACAAGCTGGTACATGTTCTTTTTACTGCTGTTCCTTGCAATAACATGATGACTAATCTTAAGGGATCTTTCACTCAGGCTAATTTGCTTCAGTCATAAAGGCAAAAAATTACACTGTTATTATATTTCCTACTGTCACAAAGAGCATACACTGACTGAGATTTGTTTTCATATATTAATACTACCATTACCTTGCCCTAGAGGAGAAGGCTATCAAATGCAATATTATTGGCGGCATCTCAAAGAAGGGTATAGAGTCAATCATATTTTGTTTTGTTTTGAAAGTTTTTGTTTTCTATGTGGGAAGAGACAGAAATAAAGTACCTTGAAGTGTCAAGGAGTGAAGCCTCCGTGAGCTACATCTATTTTCTTTTAAATTGAAAATTGTAAAATTTTACAGGAAAAAATAATGAAAGGTTTGGGTGTTGGTTTGGTTTTGTTTTGTTTTTGTTTTTGTTTTTGTTTTTTTTTTAGATTTTAGTTTTCATGTGCAATTTAACATCCAAATGCTACCATTTCACTTATGAGCAGTCATTGCTGCCAATAATTCAAATCACTTGGATTTAAAACAGTTTTGGAGGTTATTTACTTGCAGTTTAACATAAAAGATCAAAACATAGCTATTTTATATATTTTACTTACAGAAAATTAATGTGAAAGTCCAGTAAGTGTTATGTTTACATAAATCTGAATTTAATAAAAATATTTAGCATTAGATGTATTTATATTTTCTACAAAAATAAGCATACTCATTGAACTAAATACTATGTGTAATGAGGAAGTGACTTACACCTTAATCAGATGAGTGCTGGTCAAAATTATTTTTGGAAGGGATATAAATGATAAACACAAAACAAGCAGAAGTAGCCAAGATGTAGAGCTCTGAAGAAATCTATTGCCTGTCCAAAGTAATAAAGTCAGCACAAAATATTTCTTTTTTACACTTCTTAAGAAACTTAAAACATCACCAGTGCTGTGTGAATTCAGTTTGCCAGAATTGTCCAAGGTTTTACCTCTTCTAACTTTGCAGTGTAAACTGTTTATTTATGCTTCTTCAGGGACAGAGTGCTGTGCCCATATGGAAAGTCCCCATTTATACTACATTTTTTGACAGACCTTCCTCTTTAGAAGGATACTTGGATCTTAATCCACCAAACAGCTGAAATTACACTCAATTTGTATGCACTCTTTTAATGGAGGTTCCTAAAAATCCAGCCTTCCTCCTATCAAATATCCTGCTCTTTATATATCTATACATGATAAAAAATGGTTTGACACTTCTGAAACATTTTACCAAAATCTAGTATATTTGTATCTAAAAGCACGGGAATTTCCCTTTCCATCAACACAGTAAGGCTGTGACTTAATGCAAACCTAAGAAATTAATGTGGAATTCCCTATGCTTTTTTTTTTTTTTTTT
>NDXB01015529.1:6305-27994 GCA_002631895.1 Agapornis roseicollis | reverse complement strand
GTAAAAAAAAAAAAAAAAAAAAAAAAAAAAAAGAGACCCAAAACTGGAGCAGGTCTACTGAAAAGAGAGAATATATCCTGAATAAGAAAAATAATACATCGTACCACAAGAGCTAAGAAGAAGCAAATATAACTTCTAAGTGTAAAAATAATCATTAATATTTTCAATTACTGACATTCTTATGTGGTAAAAGAAGTACTTGTGAGTGGAGACCTTTAAGAGCATTTCAGACAAGAACGCCAACATATTTCATGATATAAGTGATACCAGCTTCTGGCAATCTGGTGCAGTGTACAATCCACAATGAGAAGTGAGTAGCACATATATATATATAATATGTAATATGATGTAATAAATGTAATGACTGGAAATCAGGCTTGAGACTGTGAGGTATGTGGTGAAGGGATTAACGAGGTGTGATTGTTGCATCACCCTGATAGGGGTGTTGGGCTGCTGGGTGATTAGGTTATCAGGGGAGGACCGATGGCCCTTAAATGCTGCCTCTGTTGGATGGAGGAGTGGTGGGTGTGGTTCACGGTTCTTCCCTTCCCTTCCCTTCCCTAAAGCTCTTGGGCAGCTTGATGGAAAGTCAACTCTCATTATCCCTCATCTGTGTATGAAAACTGCAGCAATGTGAGAAACAGGCTACCCCCACCACTATCTGTGATGGCAGCAACAGGTGATTTGACTAGTTTCACCTCCACCTCTCTCAAGAGTACAAATTTGGCATTTGAACCTCTCTATGGTAGGGGATGAGTGTATGATTTTGTCTTGCAAGCAAGTTGGTGGGCTTGTGCTTCTCCCCACAGCAAGGATGTCTTTGGTATGACTTGTGCCTTTTACTACATTTGCTGATAACTGGGTGGAACTACATGTAATGAATTAGCAGCTGTTTTTTCCATATAAGCACAATTAATCATTAGCTACCCTTGTTTTTTAGCAATAATGCAGTAAAGATTCTGGTAAGTGAATTTAACAACTGTGATCTGGAATCTGTTGCTTCAAAATTCATGTATTGGTATTTCTTGTGGAAATTCTTACTGAATGTGAATGGATGTACAGTGTCAAATTGGTTATAACTGGAAATTATGCCTAGCTTCACCCAGCTTCTCTGAGGGCTGGTTGGAATACAGAAGGGTTTACTTTCTGCCGAATTTCTGCGCTCTTAAATCAGTGGATGACTAGTCAGTACTTGATTATTTAAGTGGGGTTTTTTTTTTAAATATTTTTTTTCATTTTATTCTGATAGGTAGTGAAAATTGTCATCATTGGCTGAATGGAAAGTAGATTCATCGCAGAAGCAATTAAGTAGAATTTATTCTATTGTGTGCCTTTTAAATGGTGAAGAGCTCCACTAATTTAAATCCTAAATTTAAGACAGCAAGACAATTTCAATTGTCTTATAAATTAACTATGATTTGCACAATCTCTATTACGGAGAACCTTCTGATCTAGTGAAAGGAAGAGTTTACAGTGTACCTTGAGTTCCTCCCATCTGTTAGCCACTCAGCTAAATCAAAATGCCAGACAATGAGTAAAAATGGAAAAGCAGACACAGTTATATCTTAATCCAGGTCTTTTATTTCTCTATTTCTCCTCTTCCTCACCTCTCAGTCCCCTTCCTCTTTCTTTCCCTTCCCTGCTTAATCCACCTTTCTCTTTGTTGCTGAAACAGAACTTTCATTTCTAGTTAATTAATCTACTTGTCTTTTACCTGTAGTGCTACCTTCACCAAAGCCCTGCAAAGGTCCTTGCCCATAGGATACAGTTCAGTTGCCTTGTTTGTCCCCTTTCTTACATCCATCTCATCTGTTTAGACAAAAGGGTTTTAAGGGCACCAATACTCCATGTTTGGCCTGGCAAACATTTCTTGACTGCTTACCAAAGTTTTGTTAGTTATGCATTAAAACTCTTTTTCTGTTGAAATAATTTGAATGTGTATTAAGTAAATTTGCTGATTATATTAAATTAGGATGAGCTGTGGTTTTGACTTGAGAGTAGAGGTGTCTTACAGAGAGACCTGTATGTCATCAACCATGTGAAACTTAACAAGAGCAAGTGTCAAATTCTGCACCTGGGATGAGGTAATCCTAATTATACATACAAACTGGGGGATGAGAGCCTGGAGAGCAGCCCTGTGTAATTAAATCTAAGGGTTTGGGTTGATAGCAAGTTGAATATGAATCAGTAGTGTGCCCTGGCAGCCAAAACAGACAACCCTGTCTTGGGGTGCATGAAGCACAGCATAGGTATCCAGTAGAGGGAGATGGCTGTCCCACTCTACACTGCACTGGTGTGGCACCGCTTCAAGTACTCTGTGCTATTCTTGGGAACCTCAGTATAAGAAAGACATTAAACTACACGAGTGTGTCCAGAAGAGGGCAACCAAGATGCTGAAAGGCCTCAATGACAAGGCTTATGAGGAGCTGGTGAGGTCGTTTAGTTTGCCCAGTGCGAAGAAGAGAATGCTGAGGAGTGACCTCATCACAGTCTACAACTATAAGGGACAGAGGAAGGGGAGGTGTTGATCTTGTCTTTCTAGTGATCAGCGATAGGACACAAAGAAATGAAATAAAGCTGCACAGGGGGATGTTCAGCCTGGACACTAGGAGAAGATTCTTTACTGAGAGTGACTGTTTAGTCACTGAAACAGATTCCTCAGGGAAGTGGTCATGGCATCATAGAATCACAGACCTTAAGATCATCTAGTTCCAACACCCTGCCATGAGCAGGGACACCTCACACTAAACCATGCCAACCAAGGCTTCATCTAACATGGCCTTGNGCAGAGTTCTAAATCATAGAATCATAGAATAGTTAGGGTTGGAAAGGACCTTAAGATCATCTAGTTCCAACTGCCCTGCCATAAGCAGGAACACCTCACACTAAACCATGCCAACCAAGGCTTCATCTAACATGGCCTTGAACACTGCCAGGGATGGCACACAACCTCCCTGGGCAACCCATTCCAGCATCTCACCACCCTCTCATGAGCACCTGTCAGTGTTCAAGAAGCATCTGGATGATTGTTTTAGTTGTATAATTCACAGGTAGTCCTGTGAGGAGCAGGGAGATGAACCCTATGATCCTTGTGGATCCCTTCCAACTCAAGAATTCAATTCTATGTATTAAATAAATAAATAAATAAACAAATAAAAGGAATCAATATACAGAGCTGGCCAAATCAAGAAATCAAGTGGCAGTGAAGCTTTCCTATGGTATTTGCTCATTAGGGTAAATAAATCTGAGACCAAAGGCTCATGCTCTAGTGTGCTCTTGGCAGGTGACTACTGTGGACTGAGATCCTAGACTATGTGGTTATTATGATTTAATGACCAAAGGACCCATTCTGTTAGCCCAATGCAATTTTAGTTAATGTTATGTGAAAAATCCAGTATGGGAATCCAATATTAGATGATATAACATTAAAGGTCTTAATTCTATCCACATCTAAGTGTGGACTTGCAGCAAAGCAGTTAGTGACTTGTGAAACTCGCTTCTGTTTTCATTACTGTGAGTAGTTACTCACAAAAATAGATCTTCTAGGGATCTTACTTAAAGTTTATTGATATGAACATGTTTCAATTAAAAGTGAACATAGACAAACAGCATCATACTGTTAACTAGTAATATGATAAGATATTGATTACTTCTAGATGCCTCTGTCCAGCTTTTAAATACAACATAATATTTACAAGTATGTATAGGTAGCTGAACTGCATGAGGTGGTGGGAAGGCTGTGTTACATTTGGGAGGCTGAGAGGGAGTTAGATAGCTGGTTCCAAGTGCAGTCTGCAGTGAACCCACACCCAAATGGCCAAAAATTCCCTAACCAGCACACAGAGAAAGGAAGGGAGCCAATAATAATCTGAAAAAAAAACAGCTGAATGCTTGTTTTAGGTAGTTCACAGTACAACATAGTTCTTGTCCATAAGAGTTTCCAAGTAAATATACTTTTTGGGGATACACATTTTGAAAATGTCAGATGATAAAGCAGTAAGGAAGAAATGTGAGAAACAAAGTTAACATCATGAAAGATTTATTTACCAGATCTCTGTTAATTTTACTTTCCATAACAAATTTACATACAAGAGGGAAATGAGGGGGAAGAAAGAAAAAAAGCATGAGTAAGCAGATGCAGGAGGAGGTCAAGAAAAATCAGTAAGATTTCAATTACTGTTATTAGTAGTGTCACTAATAACCTACTGCAGTCATGGAATCTTAATGCATTCCTATATCCCATGACAAGGAACTGTGTCCACCTGGAAAAGCTTCTCTTGTTTTCTAAACTATGTGACCAAAAGCAATTGTCTATTGTTTTGTTTGTACAAAGATGTACAGCAAATCTGTAAGACAATTTACGCTTTAAAAAAAGGTCTTGTATTACCTCAGGTTGAATTCTAAAGTACAATATGGGCTTTCCCATATACTATGGTATTTTAATGAACTTCAAAGTACATGATTAAAGGACAAGCTATGTTATAACACTTGGTAGCAATTTAGTATTTGTTCTGACTGGTATGTTCAGGGGTTCTTTCCACTCAGTGATCAGTAATATGAGACCATAGAGAATTCCCATGCCAGTTACTAAATAAAAGGAAAATAAAATCAAGCATGCCCATGAGGAATTACTTAAATCAAAAAAATTATCTCTTTCAACTTTAAAAAGCTTCAAAAGGTAGGCAAGGCTTTGGGGTGTTTTGTGGTTTGGTTTTTTTTTTCCGTGTTATAATGAGAGTAGGGACAGACTTGAGACATTAGAGTGTATTTTTAATTTCAAGCCTTTAAGAAAGTGAATGCCCATACTGGTGTATCAGCTATCCCTTTCATTAACTGCAATTATTCTACTTTTCAAAAACACCATAGCCTTCACAAAGAAAAGAAACAAGAACAGAGGTGATATTTTGTACCATATTCTTTCACTGGGCTGTTGTGTGACCTTGGGAGAGGAAAGCACTTAACTTTCTTGAACCTCTGCTTCCTTTCCATCACACTAAAAAAATATATAGTTATTATATTAAAATCTCTGAGACAGCTGGACTTGATATCATTAATTTAAGGAAATTATTATCCTTTTTAAAGAGAAACATACACTAAAAGTATATAAGGATTGAGGCATATGAAAGTTGTAGGGTCAAGCCATCAAGGAACGCAGAACATACATAGGAAATATTTACTAATAAGTGATATTTGTAATGTGTCTGAAATAAACATGAATGCATTATCCCCACTGCACAGCATCGCACTTGTGAAACAAAGGTTTCTGAGAGAAAAGCTCTGAGCAGATTCAGTTTACTTAGCCTTGCTCAACAGTTTGGAGATAAGGCACCTTGTGCAGTTAGGTACCATTAAACTTTCATGTGCACATGCATGACCTTAGGCTTCCTTAGAAATCTTTATTTAAATACATATCTTTGCATTTTTTACACCATAAAGCATTCATGTAGCTGTCTATGCACAGCTATGCTGCTTAATTGTAACTTATGATTGGTTTTATTTTCAAGGTTTGAAATCAGGGGAGTGTACATCTTGCCTGTAGGTGGAGAGGAATTGGTTAATTTAATACTTCTACCTGTGCTTTGACAAATTTTGACAATTGTACTTTAATCACACTTTCCCAAAGCAAATTAACTATTTGAAACTTTTTGAAAGGAGTCAAATTTTTGTCTAGGTATTGTGGCAAAGTAACTGTGCCAAATTATGAAACTTTAAGTTTCAATTTAAACTTGTTTGCTAAATCAGGTTACAAATGAGAGTTCTTAATAAAACACTTGTTTGCACTGGCGCACAAGAGTCAATTTGTAATGCTTTTGAGATTTCCAAGCCCTTGTTGTCTGGGGTGGGGGAATGAGGGCGGACGCTGAGGGGGTTAACAATTGCAAAACCCTTTTCAAATGTGAAAATGCATTAGGAATGGAATGCAATTAGTTCTTCGTTCTTTGCAAAGATGTGAAAAGGTAGAGACCTAGCACTAAGATGGTACCATGATTATTACTAATAAACTTTTTATTCTGATCCTGTAAGTTCCTTGTTGTGAGTTTCAAGAGGATCTAACAACACAGACAGCTCAAGAAACAGGTCTGTCATAGTGTATTATTTTTTTTTTTCTCTCATGAAATGATAAGCTTGGTCTTTTATTTTTTTCTCTTTTTCTTTCCTTATCCCTCATCCTTTCCCCCTCTTCTTCCCCTTCCCCCACCAGACCTTGATTTTTGGTTTGGAATACTTTGTCATTCTGGAAATGGAGCGCACAAGTAAAAATTAAAGACTTTATTTTCTTGGATGAGCAAATTTAGGCAAATATTAATAAATTAGTGCAATATACTAACATAATTAAATTTAACTTAGCTAACCCTATTTCTAATTTAAGGTCTTCCTTTGTAAATTTAAACCTTCTACCTGAGAGGAAAACAGTAATTTAAAACACAGTTCCAAGACAGGGAGTTTTAACTACATTTTAATAGGATTATTCACTACTATTTGCCAACATGAGTAACATTTTCACAATCTGATGCAATGCAAATAAAGTGTAGCTGAGAACTAAATGGAAGAAAATGTTCACAATCTTATCACTTGTATGCACATCAATGGATCTGGGTTTTTTGTTTGGGTGTTTTGTTTGTTTTTTGGGGTGGGTTTTTTTTGTTGTTGTTGTTGTGGTTTGTTTTTTTTTTGGGGGGGGAGGGGGAGGGTTGTTTGGTTTTGTGTGGCTTTTTTTTGTTTTTGGGTTTTTTTTTTGTTTTTTTTTTTTTTGTTTTGTTTTTTGTTTTTTGTTTTTTTTTTTTTTGTTTTGTTTTTTGTTTTTTGTTTTTTTTTTTTTTGTTTTGTTTTTTGTTTTTTGTTTTTTTTTTTTTTGTTTTGTTTTTTGTTTTTTGTTTTTTTTTTTTTTGTTTTGTTTTTTGTTTTTTGTTTTTTTTTTTTTTGTTTTGTTTTTTGTTTTTTGTTTTTTTTTTTTTTGTTTTGTTTTTTGTTTTTTGTTTTTTTTTTACCCGAGCATGCAATGGCTCACTAGATAGGAAAAACCACTAGGTGGCATTTGTGATTTATTAGGCTGGAAGCAATGGTTTATACAGATTATATCTAATCCTTGGTTTCAAAAGAACAAGACATCTAACATTCCAAGACACTTAATTCAAGAAACCCCCTCCGTAATTAGATAAATGCATAGCATTTTCACTTCTGCTATATCATTTGGAAACCCACTTTCCAAAGTTTCCATTCAAATCCTAGTCATTCTCAGGCATGTATTCCCTGACCCCACAGCACCAGTTTACATAAGTAATTACTTGTCTACAATTAAGCTGTAAATAATGCAATCACTCCATTCTTGTCCTGTCACTCTAGTCCCAACCACAACAAATAGGGCTAATCACATACTTATTCAAGTGTGTAATTATTCACAGTTAAACTTCTGTCACTTTCATCCTGTTTGGAAACAGTAGAACACAACCTGTAATTAGCAAACGTTGCTGCAGGCACTTTTACTTGGAAATGCTCCATGAATTCAGCACCTATGTGAGCAAAGAGCTAAACACTTTGATCTAGGATCCTGGCATGGTTTCTTCCCCTTGAGCTGTTCTATTATCAGCCCTCAATAAGGAAGAAAAATCAATGAGTTATTATTAAGTCAAATAAGCCTACTGAAAATAATTTGTGTTCCCTTTGTCAGAGACTTTGTATGCATTTATACCATGCTTATATGCATGTGTATATATGTATGATTATGTATACCACTGTATATGTATTAGTGTGTGTCTGAAGATGTGTGAATCAGTCTTGTATACACCTGATTTGGATTTTCATTGCAATGTCAGTAAAAATCTCACTATTAACAAACCAGATTTTTGGATATAGGTCTGGACTTTGAATCTCTTTTATATGATGCTTCCTTAGTTAGAATCTGAGACTGAAAAAGGACCCTTCTTGCTTGAAATGCAAACTTTCAAAACATTACATTCAGCAAAACAATTATACTAAGAGTTGCAGAGACAACTGCATGTAGATGTGCCACTAAAAAAGCTAGTCATAAAGCTAATGCCTTTAAGTCATGTTCCAGTTTATTGTACTGAAATCTTCCAACTAAAATCATTGTCTCATAATAAATTGAGCACATCACACGTGTAACATTAAGCCATGCATGCCCTCATTTCATACTGTGTCAGGTTCTGTCACATGTACTCAGCTTGAGCTATTCCTTACTCTATCCCAAGGGCAGGTAAAGAACTACTCAGCCTGAACAAGGAGGCAGAATTTGTCCCATGGAGGAGATTGGAAAATTAGAAATAACTCATTTGGCACCTGCCCTTAGCAGTAATTCCAGAAGCAGATGGAATATGAGATTAAAACCAGGACCTGTTTTTTTGCATTCTGGCAGATAAACAGATCATTTAGAACAAAGACTAAGAGCAGATACAGAAAGTAATTGCTGTAACACCTGTTTTCAGTTTATCAGAGAAAGTGAACCTTTCATTCCTTCCTCCCATGTCCTGTCCCTTGCTTTATTCCCAACATGGCTTTAGCTCATTTTATATCCATTCCCATGATCTAAAGTTGTTTTACAGCTAGGAATCAGAGTGGGTTGACAAAAGATAACACAGATTGTAAATAAGCCTTCTTTGCGGAAAGGCACTGGCTTGGAAATTCTTCATTAAATCCTTCAACAGATACATTGGCTAGTGTCAGAGGTGAAATAACTCTCAGTATAAGATCCCGTATATTTTTAGTTGAGCAGCATTTTTACTGGTGTATGTTAGTGTAAGGAGGGGAGGGGATTAATTTGAAGATGTTTCAGTAGACACTGAATGCAAGGAACAAAGAGTCAGAAAAACAAGCTATCAACCTAATTTCATGATCTGAATAGTCAGAATCATATACTATGAATCTGAAACTCATTAACCCTAATTATTCAGTGCACCTACTGGTCAGTCCGTGGAAAGGAAAAGGCTGAGGATTATTGCCTAGTCCTTAACAGTGCCTAGCAAACAGGTTTTAACTCATGGATTTCAATATAATGCTCAAGTATCCAATTGCCATGGAAACAGTCATATTGGATGGACTCTGTGGCACTTAGCTACTTTGTTAGTTCGTTGCTGTTGAATTACAGTGATATAAAATTGCCATAGTCTCAAGATACTTTTTGAAATGGCAGTAGCTGCCTCCAAGTATAATGACTCATTTGAACAGTCTATATCAGCCAGAACAAAATGCTCAGTAAATGCTTCCAAGTTGACAGATATTCTGTTGGGGACCTATTATTTGCTGTCAATATGATGCAGGGAGAATGCAGACGTGCTGGCCTTTGTTTACTTTTTTAGCTGCCTGCTAAGACCACAACCTTTTGCTGCTGATGGTATACATATGTTGAACATTTGTTTAAACTGTCTTCCCACCACTGATAAACACAACCCTCCGGATTACATTATGCAAATGAGTTCCAATTCTATATAATAGAATTTGATATTCTTCTACCTAGCAATGTTTCCCACAGCTTTGTATTTATGACAGTTTAAAAAATATATAACCCTTGGAGGAAAGTGAACAATTCATATAGTTATTGCATATAATTCTTCCACAACATCAGAAAATCTGTCAAACTGTCATTGCAAGCTACCATCTGAGAAGTTGCCCTTCAGAGTCTTAATTTCCTTTTCATTCCCCCTCACACCCTACTAAGATTACTTACAAGGCTTTGACAGCCACATCTGAAGTCAGTCCTTGTCAGTTTACTCAAGATTTGTAAGCTGAATGACAGAAGTAGGATACAAGATATGCTGATAAGGACTTGGTATATTGGTAATGAACCTATCCAGTTTCTTGTTACCATTTGGAGGCTGTATATGCTTCATCTCACCTCTTTAATTGGGTAATAAAGGATTTGCCTGCATGCTAAGTTTCTTTCTTAGGGTTTGGGGATTTTAACTTTATCGCTTACTATTCTGAATACAAAACAGAAAAAAGTCTGCTCCAATAAGTTTTCAGCAGTGCCAAATGTGTTGTAAAAGACATTATATTAACTAGCTCTTTGCTCTCCTTAGCTGTGTGTTTCATGGAGGGGGTTGTAACAAGTCTTCACATTTCATGACAAAAAATAGCTTTATTTTGTTCACTGATATACAGGATTTTGGATCCCTTGAAGCTCAAAGTGATATTTACCTTGCTTAAAAATCCACGTTATTTTTCTGTCTAAAAGCATGTGAAACTGGACTAATGACACCATTATGGTTGCATTCCATCACACTGGAAACTAAGAAAATCAGCACTGTATGCTACAAGCAATATGCTGAATGGTTCAACAATGTAAATGTTATGTTTCTTCAAAATCTGCAGAGATTTGGAGTGACTTGTTAGAAACTGTTGTAAATTACAGGACTTCTTTCTAAATCCAGAAGGCTGTCAAAATATTTGAGGTTTTCTGCTATAGAATTTCCCATCTTAAAAACTGCAGAAACACAGATATATGTCAAAAGATAAGTCTTAATCTAACTGCTGTTTTCTTAGTCCTGAATATATTGAGTTTACATGATCCAGAATATGGATGGTTTTCCACAGCTGATGACAAAAATATTTGATACAGTTAAAGGATTAACAAAATTAATTATGCTATGTAATTAAGCTGAAAATTTGGAAATCCCTAGCACTTGCTGAATAACATTTTAATTTGAGTTAACATTTTAACTCACTTGAACCACCTGAAAGCTCTTTGCCTTTTTGTGAGTAAAGGAAATAACATATTCTATATCTTATCTGTTTCTCTTCATTTCTAGGAAAGATGAGACACCTGGTCATGAATCACTTGGTGCTGGGTAAGGTAAAACCAACCAATTTTGTACTTTGTTGCAATATAAGAAATTCCATAGCAAAATAAATTTTATTCCTTGGTATTAGTTTTAGGAATCAGATTTGCTAATTATTTATTTACATTATTTGTGTGAGTGTGCTTCTGCACAATCACGTTCACCTCATAGCTTACAAGCAGCTCAGCATTTAGTAACATCTGGATGCTTGGCTTTTGGCACAAAGTTTCTGGAGCTGTAACTTGCAACTTTAGGAAGCTAGTTGATCTGTGACTAAGTCAGTCATTGATCTCCAGGTAATACTAAACATCCACACAGGGATGGTTTTTACAAGGGTTTTGGTCTCATATATTTGCAGTTCTGGCTTGCAGTTGGTTTGAGAAATAGTCCAAATAATTTCAGTGGGTCTACTTCAAAATTAAGATGTTTTGACATTGAAGTAAGTATTTCAGAGACTGCTTCAGAATCTCAAATGTTGATCAGCCTGAGGTGACCACTAGAAGACAGGGGCTGGGGAAAAAATAAAACACAGGCAAAGGAAAGAAGGTGGGAATTCCTAAGTGGATAGTTATAAAAGCCTTCTCCAAATAACTCTGTCAGGGTAGGCTTCAAAGTATAAGGATTTTCTTATGTAACAGTTGTGCATAATTCTGTAAAAAGGAAAAATGGCAACTCATCAATTTTAAACAGAAAATGGCAGATTTGTTAGGTTTTCTGTGTTTCTCAGAAATCCCTGCTGATTGTCACTGCTGAAATAATATAACAGCATTTGTGAGGACACACACCAGCTTCATATTTGTATGTTTCCTATGACACAGGACTATGTATTTCCTATGCCATATATATGCAGTGAACGTGTTACTTATTAAAGTTGAACAAATAAAGTCCTCATAGATATATGTTATTTTATAGTACAGTTTATGTCTGGTGTGCAAGCTTTCAGTCAGTTTCTTTCTGCTATTTGTTTTTGTACACTTATTCATTTAAATAGGCTCTCCTGAAATGCAAAAGAAATTAAATATTTTATCCTCATTCATGCTAAATTAATTCATTCTGATTAATGTTACTCAATGAATACAAAAGGAATTAATCATCATTAGAAAGATACTGAAATGCTTTACTCTGACTTTTTAAGCTTTAATATACTGCTAGGCTGCATGACATTAGATATGAACCCACAGCTAAATCCCTAGATGCAAGATTTGGGGAGTGTTGGGTGAAGTCTGCACATGGAAGTAGACTGAGAGTTTTGCTTGCATCCCTCTTTGAAAATGATACTTATTATGCATGCTCTTTAGAGTTCTTAATTTGTTTTTAATTGGTTTATATTTTCTAGTAGCTTTTAGCCACTCACTTGAGTCAGAGGGCAGAAAGGAGCTATATGTCTGCATAAGCTTTTTTGGATATGTATGAGCTGGTATGAATAGAGTATTAAAATTCAAAAGTTACACAGTGGGGAAAAGTACGGTTAGCAGAGATGTGGATAATGTGTGCTTCTTTGACTTAGTCTTCCTTCCATAAGTAAAATACAGAAACTGATCTGTAATATTTCATAATGTTTTCTTTCTAGTGATCAATTCAAGCTAAAATTATTTCCTAACTTCTTAGCTGAGCTATCTTTGCTGATCATAGCATAGTCAAAAATAAGTTTCTAGCAGTTCAAATGTCTGTAGAACTGTTTTCATAATAAATTGCATATACCTCTGCATTTATTTCCCTCTATTTTATCACCACTACACCTCCACTCCTCTGCCCCCAGCTATTTGCTGACATCTGAGTATCAGCTAACATTGTGGCATGCTGAAACTATAGAATCACAGTACCACAGAATAAGAAAGGCTGGGAAGGACCTAAGTAAGTCCTGCCAAAGCTAGGCAAACTGTGAGGTCAGATGAATTTACTCAGCATTTAAGAAATAAGAAAAGGTTTTCCCTGTATTCACTTGTCCCCCTGCAAAGAGACTGACTTAGACTTCTTGATAGGTATTGGCAGGCTGCTGTTAGGTGCCACCTAATACTTTTCCTTCTTCAAGCTGAACAAACCTAATTTCTCCACCTATACTTTTTCTTTATTACCATAGTTTCACCAATTTACCCATCCTCAGTTACTGTTGTTGGCCATTAAACTTGCTGGCTTAAAGAAAACTGGATGAATGCCTTCAAGCATTGATTCCATCCTAGAGAATTAAGACAATTTGTGACTTGGTTTGAACCTGTGCAGTAGTTTGCCTAATCTTGCTCTGCTGATACTCTCATCTAGATTGAGTTACCTCTAAATAGAAAGCACAGACTTTTATAAATGAATAATAGGGAAGTGAATGTTTATACACTACCATATTTCTCAACACACAAAATGACTGCTGAATAGCCATTGGTAGATGTGTGGGCAGAGTGACTAATTGCAACAAATGCATGAGAGGGCAAGGCCATTTCAGACAGAAGCTTTAACAGACCCTTTAGTGAACTGTTTGGCTGCCCATCTTGTGAAGATAGTCTTACCATCTCTTCTTATCCAGTTCAAATTTCCTGGAAGGGAATGTGTAAATCTGTCCTACCAGAAAAGGTAATTCTTTGGGTTTCAAGCTCCAACAAAATAGTTAATGTCTTGACCACAGATTTAGAGTTTCATTGTAGCTCTTCTGAACTTCATAGTTCTGGCGGTAAACTATAATTCTATTGTGAATCAGACTTCTCTGGTAGAATTACAGAATTATATTATAATGTAAAGGTGAATAGATTAGATGAAGTTGTCACTTCAGGCTGATGAAAGGGGAATATCTGTAACTGCCATATGATCATAAGAAAACTGAAGAACGTTCTCCAGCATTTTCAGCAAACTGTTGCTTATTTTGGAAACAAGATGAAAAGAACAGCAGTAATACCAGCAAACCTGAAATTTCTCTGTATGATCTCATCTGCAATAATTGTTCTGCATGTGAATAGTCACAATAGTGACAACACACTAAGTTTGCAGTTTAAATAAGGACCTCTGGGTCTCCTAGGCCTTGTTTACTCACCACAGAATAAAAAATGAGAATACTGCTTTGAACTTAAGTTCTGGCATCTACTAAAATGTTTTGTCATATAAGAATGTCCCAACAAAAAGAGCCTTCAACTTGTGATCTGATCTGTGTAACACCATCATCAGAAATGGTTGCATACTGATTTGTCTGCAGCTTTGCTGAAAGGTTTATAGCACAGTGAGTGGTAATCACATTAGCTGCCTTTATCACTTGGACTGTAGGTTACATTAACATAATACAATTTTATAGCTTTAAGAAATATTAAACAGAATGAAGACAAGCACTGCTTCACTAATGGATTTATGACATCTCTTATCCCTGCTCAGCTACAATGTCTATAATCAGAACATTACTTGCACTTTTTTTAGAAAGAGCTTTTAATTTCTGTGTTTTTCATAACTGTGTTATTCTGCCAAATATTTATCATTTAATCAGTTTGTTGAGAGATGCAGTAACTTTTCTTGTCCTTAATCCTGATTTTAAATTATTATATTATAATTTTTCTCAAATATATCCATAATAGATATACATGTATATATACAATTCTGTTAAGAAATGAAGAAATGAAAAAGTCTCTTAAGTATGACCATACCACCAAAATTCAGTGTAAGTTTAGAACCAATTTGCCTTGGGTCTTTTAAAAATCTCTGATTTTCCTCTAGGTATCTTTAGTAGCTTTGGTTTTTCTGGTTGGGAAAATAAATTCAATAAATAGCAAAAGGAATCTAATTCCTCTTCCCACCCAAATCATCTGCCTGCAGTAAGGGAAAAAGAACACTGCAAACAAAAACAACTGTTCCTATTCTGAAGGGAATTTAAATGAGTAATATTAAAAGCATATTTTCTTTGTGTCCATGATCTGACAGAAGTGTGAAACTGGAAAATAAAAATGAAAGAAGTTATTGAAATAATCCTCATATGATTAATCCCTTATTCAATATAACTTTTTTTGCCAGACCCAGTAGAAATAATTTTTAGTAATAGCCAGACTCTGAAATTACTCTGTGCAAATATTTCATAAGAAGATGTATATATTGCCATCATTCCTGCGAAGCCCACTATTTGTTTCTGGGCTATCAGTGTTCCTAAGCCTTCATTTACAGTTGTATTCAAGCTTTTCACTTGGTAAAGGTTTGATCCACAAATAACTAACACTGGTGAAAATGGAGAAGGAATCTAGTCTGTTCTAAGTCTCTCAGCTTCTTTTAATCATCCTCAATGTTATGTCTTCTTGTTTTGGAACACGGAATGCAGTTGCAGGCACAAGTTCTGATTTTTCGGACTAAGCATTTTCAGACTGATTTAGGACCTGGGACAAGGGTCCAACACTAAAGAATTTGCTCACACTGAATCTTCATGCAAGATATCCTTACAAGTCACCATGAGTTGCATGTGAAGGTGTAGGAATGGCCTTAAAGCCCTTCTCAATTAGCAACTGTTTTCCCATAACTGGCTTCCAGGAAGCAAATGAGGATTACACATTTTAAGCCTTACATATATTCTTTTGCCTATGGAATTCACTGTTCTATGGTACTTTTTCATAAATGATTTGCATTTATGACTGATTTACATTATCTCAAGTTAATATATGTGGTGAAGTTATGCTAAGGAAGGAAGAATGGAGAAAAAATTTTATGGTCACTTTACCAAGCTGTTCATGAAAATGGTTGTTCTTTCATGTAATTTAACTTGTTCTGGAGAATTGGCACCTGGGAATCAGCCACACAGGAGTGTATTGAGAAGCTGATATTCCTGCCAAACTTGTGGCTGTCCCAGAGGGTCCACCTGTATTTCCAAAAAGTTAGATGGTCATGCAAAAAGAGTCAGAAATGAGTTGGCAACCCCACTGGAATGACGAAACACATTTTCTTGTTCAGGGCTTAGTATTTGCTCTCCTTTAAAAAAAACATGGGAACTTGTCTCTTCACCACAGGATTTATAGCTTGCTTGCCTACCTGTCCGATTGTATTCAGAGGTGTCAGATATTTTAAGGTATCTCTTGCATTGAACCTTTTCCTAATGAAGTAAAAATCATACATCTGTCAAGCATGGGCCTTTCTTTATTATTTTATACCATCTAAAGCTGGTTGGAATTTTTTGATCAGCTGCTGTCTCTCATCAATATCCTTACACCTTTGGAGATTACTTATGGTGAGAGAAACGTAACTGTTTTGAAAAAGCCTTCTTAAATGTGGTGCGTGGTTATATAAGATTATCCTCATCTTCCCTGTAGATGAACCAGTGGAGCACACATATTTAGTTGAGTTTTCACTTTTTATATGTGTGTGTGTATATACATATATAAAATTTTCTGTATGTATTTAGCACTATTGCCTGTTTCTTTTCCTCTGGTGCTTAAAGAAAATACATGGTCTCCAGGCTAAAAAATTAACCTAAGAATCAGCATTAATTTATTGCCACTTCCAGCTCAGATACTAACTGCAGCAAAAGTATGTTGCAGTTTTCTGGTCCCTCAGATTATCTAAGAAGAAAGTAGAGATGAAAGGTTGTTAAACTTTTCTCTTTGAGGTCTACAAGAGACTTATTATCTTCAGCATAGAGGCAACACGTGCATGCATTATTATCAACATTGGAATAAATCTAACTACTTAGATGAAAAGAATATTAGGAAATCAACAATTCAAGGAATCTAGTGAACAAGGGATGCATGTCTTGAAGAACCTTTGCCTGGACTTTGTCAGGAAAATGTGTGGTTAAGTGTTGCAACGTCTATAAATTCCTACTTCCTAGTGCCAGAAATCAGCAGTTGAAAGATGTGATTCACAAAAAACAATTGACCTGCTATAATGGACTGCCTGCTCCCTTTTGCTGTCTGAAAGGGATACGTGCTGTGGCACTGAAGAGTTTGAGGGTTAAAATATTTGCTACTTAAGAAACAATTTGGACATTAAAAGGAGTCTTCATGTAGCAGATTTCATTCATCTGTGCATCACAGTGAGCTTTGATTTAGGCAATCAAGATTTTCTTTATATTTAATTGTGTACACTGTTTCTCATTCAGTCAATGAGTTGTCAGCTTTTCATGTATTTTTAAAGTCTGACAAGTAGATGATCTGAAGTGCTGTTAATTATCAATTAATTTTTCTCAGAGTAGATTGTAAAAAGTTCAGATGAACCCAATTAGGAAGGATGCAGCTTCCTTCTGCACCTCTAGGCTCAATTATTTTAAAGTATATGATAGAATAGGAGAATAATCAAACTTTTCATACCAGTTATAATGTACTTCTAAAATGAGATGCTAAAAAAGCCAGAAATGAATAATTCAAAAGTGAAATTAATAGAATTACATTATTCTTTGTTTGGCTTTTTACTCCCTGTATGGTCAAATGCATTATCACCAAAGAGATGGCCTTGTAGATTTGTAGACCTTTTTTTATCTGGGATATTTTTAGTTTAGAAATTTTTCTGCTACTAGAGTCTTGTTAGAAATGCTGCATTTCTGTAAGCCAGTTATAATCACTGTAGTATAACTTCAAATACTTATTTTGTTAGTTAAATACTCAGGTCTCCCAGTTTCATAAGAAACTGCAAAGTTTCCACTTCCCATTATGTCTTCTTATTTATCTCCCATGGTCAATACATTTCCACAGCACCATAAATGTCCACAGCATTACAAATGTACATGGTATTTCAGAGAACCCTGCTGACCTGAGTTTATTATTCCCAACACATTATGCTACTGAAATGAGACAGTGGAAGTCATTTCAAGAGAAGGTTATCAAGGAGTTTTAACATATTCTGGCCTAAAAGAAAAAGAAAACAGGTTCTGAAGGAAGGTGCTTGAAGCAAGGAAGGACGTGCAATGATCAGGAAAGATACGTTGCCTTTGCCAGAACACACGTGAAATAAATCTGTTCAAGGCTGGATTAGATCAGTATTTTGTCTGAAGGCCCAAGAAATGTCCAACTTTTAAAAGGAATGAATCTCCCCAGTCACTGAGTCTATCTCCTGGTTTGGAAAAAAATTAATGTTGCTTTCAATGGTATTAATTGAAATAGTAACCATCTTATAGCTGGGTTTTGCCCCTGCTAGCTGTAATGAAAGGCTGTTTAAGTACCACTCTGACAGGGGACAGAATTTCAGGATTCAGACTCAGTGTATTCATGAGCAGTTTGCAACCATTTATCCTTTAGCTTTAATAACTCATTTATTTGTTATTTCTGTATAATACAATAAGTGTATTTGTATTTACAAATAACACTATTTTCTTAAGATTTTCGTTCCTTTGGTTATCCCACTAACACTTACCTTTACCCATGCAGATTAAATAACTTTTTTCCTTTTAATATGAGTATTGTGTAGAGTGATACTAATATTTTAGGTTTTCTACCAGAAGTGTTTATCTCTGCAAATTCTAGAATGACACTTACCTTCTCTCACCTGTTTTCTGTTGGTGACAGTGTCATCTTCTGATCCACTAATAAGGTCACCTTCCTTTCATTCTTTTCCAGCTGATGATCCTTCAGTTTATGACAGATTCTTGCTGTAGCCCTTACTGTTCATCACTGGGGATACTGGACTGTTACATTTGATCCTATTTCAATTACTCCACTCCCCATCGCTTCCATGTTTTCAGGAAGCAGGTTAACGAAAGGATTCATCAGTTTCTTTGCAGTTCTCATTACTTCTGTTTACTTCCAGACCTCCATCAGATTTATATTCTAATGAAAATCGTAAGTCTTTATCATCTCCCTTGTATTTTGTTCACTAGGGCCTGCTTTTTATAACCTTCCTGCTCTCCCCTTTTTATTTTATTTTTAATTTAGATTCTTTAGCATGAAACGCAAGAGTTGTATTGCTAGAGACACTTTACATTTGCTGACTGTAACTATTTGGATCAGCTTTCATCTTGATACTTGTACATTACTGTGCACAACAGACTTTTGCTTATGATAAAAGTATATGTGATAATAGAAACAATTAACAAAAATATGGTGCACATGCATGCAAAAAACCTTTAGCATAACAATAGGGTATTAAGCCTATTCTATGAACAGTACACTTGTCTCATTCTAAATAAACACATTTAAACAACTTGATTCAGCAAAAGTAGGAGATATTTTTGCAGATGTGTCAACATTGAGATGCTGGATATTTTAATGCTCATTACCTATTATCAAACAAAACTGGCTTTAGTGAAGTGGTGGCTGATCTCAGCTTTTACGATGAGAAACATTTTTAAGTTTTTCATGTATTTTAAAACCTTTTAAGAGTGATGGTGATTGATATCGATAGCTTTTCTGTGAGTATGGTTATTTCCATCACTGCAGTGTGACACTGAAACACACCTGTTCTTCTATGGCAATCGCTTTTTACAGGGTAATATTGGCATATATGTCTCTGAGAGTCTAATCCACTTTGAACTATGAGAATGTATCTGAGAGCTTTCTAAGATTAAATTCCTGAGACAAAAAAAAAAATAATAAACCCTTGCAAACTCAGCCTTGCTAGTCCCAAACAAATGACCATAATACTGAAAATACGAGCACTCTTTTGTGCTGATAACAATCAGCACCCTCTTTATATACCAGGGGAAGTTAAGACTGCATATTAGGAAAAACTTCTTCAATGAGAAGGCGGTCAGGTATTGGAACAGGCTTCCCAGGAAATCACCATCTCTGGAAATGTTCACAAACCATGACGAGATCCTCAGTAACATGGTTTAGTGGTGGTTTTGGCAGTCCTGGGGTTAAAGGTTGGACTTGATGACCTTAAAGGTCTTTTCCAACCAGCTTGATTCTATGATTCTGTGATAAGTCTGGGTAAAATATCTGGGTTTTCATTTCTCCTGAAAACCAAACTCTCTCACCCCTACTCCTCTCCAGTTTCTTCTTATTCAGCCATGAAGCAGCTGCATATTGATGTATGAAGACATGCTTTCGAAAGCAGATATTTACCTTGGAGGTCAGGCTTGTGTGGCTGACCTCAGATACCTTTAGGTTTTAATGAAGTCAGTATTTTCACACATTTGAAAGGCTGTCTCTTATGTGCTATCACACAACAAAACTTTGGTAATTGCTGGAGATGCCTATGCTTTGTTTATTTTCAGGTTCAGTAGACATCTAGATTTTTTAGTTTGTTCAACAGTTGCTCATGTGTCAGTATTTTTTGGATCTATGTGTATACTGAAGAAGCTTGCTCTCTAATATGTATCTCATGTCAGCTGATGTGTATCTTTCCTTATCTGTATTACAGAACACATTTGAAAATTGCGTTGTGAAAACACAACTATTGCTTTCCAAAAGGAGAGCAGGAAATGAGACTAAATTGATCCCTCATTTTATCAATTAACAGTTAATAGACTTAGCCAAATTTTAAAAGAGCTAGGTTCTTTTTTATACTCTACCCCCTCTGTCATAGCTCTCTGCATTTTTTTAAGTGACTCTGTTAGTCATGAAGCCATAGCAAATGCTACTAGTGCTTTTGAAGGTGTTCTACTTTGCACAGTCTAATTAAATGCTTGCTGGGTAAAAGGGAAAAAAAGAAGTAAAGCTACCACTAGGGAGAGAAGTAAGAACTAAATTTTAGTGTCATCGAGCACCTTACATAATAAGTTAAATACTAAATACAGCAGGGAAGTTCCTATCCTAGAATATGAACTACCCTGGTATTATTAATATTTGCTTAGAAAATGGAAGAAGTTTCAAATTCCATAAGGCACTGTAACAAGTGTTGTAACTTCTATGTTACTGCTTCAGAAATTAGGAATGTAAGAAAGTAGGTAATATACTTCTTGAGAGCTCTGTGGGACATGTTCACAACAAGTGAAATGCTTCTGGAAGTAGCTGAAATTCTGGATGGAAGTAGTTGAAATTGTGGCACCTGCTTATTCAGGTCCTAAAGTTAGGCAACTGAACACTGAGAGACTGAAAATATGCTCTTCCATTCAGGCTGTCTTTCTGGCTAGTCTGGACATGCCCTTGATATATATGCTGGTTTCTGTAGATTTCTGTCTGAAATTGCTAAATTTGTACTGTAAATAGAAACTAGATATTTAACTTTGGGCTGTCAAAGTCAACAAAACAGCTACAGTGGAGTGTAGAGGACAACTAAAGTAGCAGAGTATCTACGTGTCTAAAGGTGTAAATGGATTCCTAGTGTGATCTTAAAGGTATTAAGCTCCCAAGTCAGATTATCACTGAGCCTTATACTCGTAAGTCTGGAATCTCCGATCCCTTGACATACCTTGTAGAACTTGGATAGAAAAAGCATAGACATGATTTTTTTACATTGGCTAGAGTTAAACTAGAAGCAAATATATTTATCTATTGCCTCTTATGTGGATGGTCTTAAATCCTGCTCTGAGTCAGGAAAGAATCAACAAAAAATTGGCATGCCCTCTTCCAGATGAATTTTGACTAGTTTAACTGAATTGGCTTGTAGAACACATAATTTGTTAAAGCTAATGTGATATTGGGTGTAAATATGAGCCAGCAGAGTGTCTTCCTCATGTTAACTCTGAAAGCAGTGACTTATATGTATCCTAGCTGATCCTTTACACATGGTAGAGACATAAGGCTACATGTGGTTATGGAGATACTCACACCCATTTAAGCATACCCATATCTTCAGGAACTGCATGTGCAAAATGGAAAAATATTCTGAGAGGCCAGTCATTATACTTTTTTGGATGAAGCTTTTATTATTTTCCCAAATGCATGCATGTGCCTTTGAGAGACAAAACTTTCTGCTATTCACTGGAGATTGAGGTGTAATTCGTTCACATACATAACTTAATGGAAGTTTGCTGTTTGTTGTATGGCTTTTTGAAACTCTCATTAACCAGCAATGGGAATTATTCATGCATATGAATAAAGCAACAGACAATGCCTTCCTTTTTTTTTTTTTTTTTTT
>NDXB01015528.1:4808-20478 GCA_002631895.1 Agapornis roseicollis | reverse complement strand
TAAATTTTATATAGTATTTTTTAAAAAAGATGTGAAAAAAAAAAAAAAAAAAAAAAACATAAGGGGAAAAAAAAGAAAAAAAAAAAAAAAAGTGGTGGACAAGCAGCAATTCTTACCACAATATTTGTAATATTACTTACCTTCACCACTGAAAACTTGTAGGTCTCTGCAAAATCTTGTATGACTCCTTAAAATTATGTCAGAAGATTCTCACTGGTCAGGATGCCTTTTCTACAGCAAAGGTGTATAAGAGGTTCTGTTCTGCTGGTTTCTAAGACTCAACTCTTGCTTGATAACCTGCAAAAGAGCTTCAACTCGGATTGATAAAAAGTTTTAAGTTGCAAAAAAGGGCTGAAGCGTCATTGATTTGATATGAATACATAGATGTGTGAAGTGATAGATTCAAAATGCTGCTCCTGAGAAATATTCACTTTTACTACAACCTTATTATTACAAACTAGAAAATCTGTGCCACAGAAAGCCATTGGGAACTATTTTTTTTTTCTTTTTCTGAACTTCTGCAATATATTTGCCTCATGTTCCCTACCTTTTAACAGAAAAGATTTCTTTCTGAAGGCTGAGCTTCTTAGGGATTCTCATGATTCCAGAAGCTTTCAAACAAACAGAGAGAACAAAACGATTGGTGTTAAATCAAGAGTGATTGTTACTTTATATGCATTTTATGTAAAGTTACACCATGCATTCATAGATTCACATATTATAAGAGTTGTTTCTACTAGGATCATCTACTTTGAAAGTGTGATAGGCTATAGAATTTCATCCTAATATTTAATACTTCATGCTCAGCAATTCTCACTAAAAAAGGGCACATTTACAAAAAAGTTACCCAATATTTGTTTATTTTAAAATGACAATTATTGAGAATTTTCCACATCTAATAATATGAACTAAAGATTAATTACATAGACATCTTTTTCTGTTTTGGGTTTGTTTCTTTTTTGCTAACATAAATATCCATCCAACAAATCTTTTCCATACATGATGCGGATGCATTGCATCTGATCTTGCAGCTGATGACAAAATTTACTGCTTCCGTAAGGGAATGTAACTCCACTGGATTGAAATAAGCCATGCTTGAGTTACTGAGAAATAGGAGCATCAGAAATCAGAAAACTTGTTATAGGGAGACTTTTAGTTCAGCATCTGGGTATATGCAGAAGCATGTTGGCTTTTTGTTTTAGTGTGTCTACAAATCTGTCTAACTGACCAAAAATAGGCTCTTCCAATAAAAAAGGATAAAGACATTAACTACAGATTCCTTGAAAGCTTATGATTTGGGTTCCCTTCTTGGTGTTAGGTATGAAATATATAATGCACTCCATAGGATGATTCCCCTGTACACTAAATTATAGATTAGCTCATGGAAACCTATTCATCTGTTTAGTAGAAAGTAAATCTGTACACACATGTCAAGATTTAAAACAATTTATTAACAAAGCTGCTATTGCAGATTTCTGTAGCTTTAAGCTAAACTCCAGTTTCAGAAATATTGGTGATTCTCAGGAAAACAAACAAATAAACAAACCAACCAACCAACCAACCAACCAAAAAAAAAAAAAAACCAAACAAAAAACCACAAAAAACAAAACAACAACAAAACCTAAATCTTTAAGAGAATCTTTAAGAGTTTCAGAGGTCAGATGACATCAAGCCCTCTTTCATGCTTCTGACCACTGTGGAATCTTCCCAGGGTCACAAGTTTTCTTGGCTGGGGAAAGAAGCTACATGTTGTCAGGCTGAGTTTCTCCCAGCACCCCTCATCTGCACTGAAAGTGCCCACTAATAGGTTTGAAATGACAGTACATTTGTCCTCTGGGGAAGATTAGGTAGAGCTGTAGAAGATTTCTGCTTCTCTCTTACAGAAAGTTTTAAACTGGATGGCTTTCAGGAAGGGAAGGGATTTTATGACCTTCTTATTGTCTGTAGAATGCCAGAAGCTTTTCAAAGTAATAGCAACCTGTGTAAAAGACTGAACTAAACCGAGCTTTTATTGTGTCCATCACAGTCACGTTCCCCTTAGCTTTCTGTACATAAACTTTCCAACTGCTTCATTGCTAAAAAATGTCATCAAGCAATGATTTCTGAGAAAAAAATAATCTGCTGTATTGAACTGTCAGGAACCCAATTAAATACATATATGTGTGTGTGGCAGAGGAGAGCATAAGCAAGAAACCAGGGTTAAGCTTCTGAAATTGGAAAAGTTTGACTTGTATGCTACAGTACTTCTGAAAAAAAAAAAACCAAAAACAAAAACAAAAATACCACAACAAAACAGATTAAAAAAACACCCAAAAAACAAACAAAAAACCAACCAAACAAAACCCCCAAAANCAAAAGAAATTCAAAAAAAAAAAAAAAACCAAAAACAAAAACAAAAATACCACAACAAAACAGATTAAAAAAACACCCAAAAAACAAACAAAAAACCAACCAAACAAAACCCCCAAAATCCAAAAAAAGAAAACAAAACAAAATAAACAAAAACCAACAAACCCTCAAACATATTTTTATACCTTTTTTTTTTTTTTATTTTTCTGTTAGTGCAATATACTTTTAATGGACAGAGAATTTTCTGAGACTGTATTTCAAAGACAAGCAGCCTCCTTTTATGAATCATTGCTGAGTCTTGTTGGAAAAGGAGCTCGTGGCCCCATTACCACAGTTCTTCACAGCCTGGTTGAGGCCAATTTTCTGAGCTGTTGGGCTCTACAGACTTCTGGTGGAGTTCATAAGAAGTGAACATAGGCAGCAGCAATGAAAATTAGACTTTTCAAATATCTCCAGTGGGGGCTTGGGAAAGGCATTCAAAATTTATGTCCACTTCCTAGAGACACTTTCAGGACCTGGGAGTCCTGATACAGGACAGATTTTATTTCATCAAATGCCTTTTTATTTTTTTCTTTAAATAATGGTTTAATTCAAAGGCAACTGTGAATATATTTTCAGGTGTGGCTCAGAAGTGCTCTCCCTTCCTGATCACACTGCGTCATGCAGAAACATTTGGAAATACCAGAGGAATCTCACAATAACTTGGCCTCTGAAAAGGACACTGTATATCCCCAAAAGAAAATAGCCCAGCCCTTGGAAATGTTCAAGGTTTGCTGGTGTGGCAAAGAAAACTACTGGCACATCTTTGCATCACCAGGCCACAAAGCCTGCAGGTCTAAGCAATGCAGTTGCAGAGCTGCATTGCTGTCACTACTAGCCCCAGGTTAAACACCAGGCTTGATAGTTGTGCTTTATTTCAGACTGAGGCTATTAATCAACCCCATGAGAAGACTGTGAACATCAATGAACTTTGTTCAGAAAGTTGTCTGCCCATGTGTTAAAAGAGTAACTGTTGACTGCAGTTTTGTTGTGCCAGTCTTTTCCTGGAATCTCAAAGTAATGCTCCAAGCCCCCTGCTCTAATCACAAGCTTATGAAATTTAGTGAATGTTTCTGAAATGGCTTCTCTGTGTATTGAATGTCACTACTTCACTGCAGAGATTCCTGATTTATACATCAATGGAATTTATTATTGTTGTTGTTGTTATAGTGACCTTGTATGAATTTTTGATCCATCATGTTGAAAGCTAGATTGCAAAATGCAACGACAAGTACCCCCTACTGCATAAAAAGTCAAATGTGTTCTTGAAAAGTACAATGTACATAGAATGAGTCTAGGGAATTGACCGGCCCTTTTTTTTTTTATATTTGTCATCTAGTAGGTTCAGGCTCTGCAAAGAATTGCCTCTGGTCTCTAAAACTGGAATTAATATGCATTTGACTTAAAGGCTGAAAAAGCTGCATACTTACATTATTTCTTTATTTGAAACAGGTACAACTGAATGCTTGAATATTGCATCCAATTTCATGACCAAAATTCTAAACAATATGGACAAACAAGATAGGTTCCAGAGAAAAACTTCACAAATGGCTAATGAATTAAACATGCCTCATCATGAGACACTCAAGGTAGTTGGTTTATTCAGTTCAGAAATATGTATGATGTGACCATAGATTATAAATATATTTCTTATAAATATGAGAAACAGAATTTAAATAAAATAGTTTAAAAGACAAAATAAAAGTAAAATTGAGTGTCTGTAAGTTGAAGCTGGAGAAATCTGAACTATAATAAAACTAAGGTTTAACAGGAGATGTAATGAACAATGTGTGAGAATGACATGTCAAAGGTTATGTTGGATTTTTCATCACTAGAAATGCTTACATCAAGGAGTTACTTCAACACTGAAAGGGGTTGTCGAGAGAGGCCATAGAATCTCCACCTTCAGAGGTATTCAGAATGTGACTGGATATGACCCTGAGCAACCTTATTCAACTATGAAGTTGTCTTTAACTTGACAGTTGGCCTTGGTTTGAGTCAGAGGTGTCTTCTGTCAGAGGAAATGTCTGGTATTTGAAACTTCATGCAAAAGTCACCTTGATCTCCATCTTCATATGTCAGGGGATTTGTAGGTCAAAAAAGGAATTATGACCTTCAAAAACAATGCCTGAGAAAGGAAACCAAATCCTGTCTTTTATGATACCTCTACCTGTGTGGCTTTTTCCTTTTCTCCCACCTTCATTGCTTTCCCACCTAAACAACTCTGACGCTTTTGTACTGTTATTTGCTTTTTACACAGCATTAAATTGAAATAAGAGAAGCACTAATAAATACCAAAAGAACTACTCAGCTTAGCAAATTGGTTCTACATAAGGTCAAAGCAAAGGCCTTTCTGAAATCCCTTCATTATTCAGTCCTGAACACTAGCAAATAGCGTTACAAAAGGCCTGGGCTTATATAGTTTCCTTGACTAGCCTGGCTGAGTAGGGCATTAAATAGCTGTTTGTCCCTCTTTGTCTTTTTACTTCACTTAAGGACACCTACCACAACTTCTTATCAAGATATCCACACTTCCAGATAGCCTGAATTGCTTTCTGGGCTAAAAATTTCCCCTTAAGATCAATCAGATTTGAATAGCTAAACATGAAATTAAGGCTCTATCTCATGTCGAGTACATGTTAGGAAATGGCAGCATTTGCCTCTGAAATATATGGTTGAATGATTGGGGTGCCTTTTTTGAAATGTCCCCCTTTAGGGTAAGTTCTCAGAAACTAAGGTTAAAGAATTACTCTAGAAATATTATTGTCTGGCTAAGGCTTGTAAATTAACTTCTTCAAAAGCTCAAGTACTGAAACTGTGGGGCCTGAGCAGGTCCAGTGGACAGATAAGCAATGTACATTGTTTCTTTCTTGTCCTGTGACTAAACATATAAGCTTTCCTTTGTGTCTTAAATCAGTCGGGGAGCATACAGGCCTGCTTGACAGTACATTTTTGAGCAGCAGAAGCAGAATAGAAGCAAAGCACATGAAACAGTTCACTGGTTTCTGGCTGACAGCTCAGGTTCACTGTAGAGGTCTATTGTCTTAACTGTGTTATGGAAAAGTTTTGGAAAGCTTTGTTCTTTATAGGCATCTCCCAACAGAACTGTAAAGAAGCTGAGCTTTAAAGAAGCAACCACTTTTGGCTCTTTTACTAATGATCTGTTTTGTGTTGTTCCAGTACATTTCAAAAGTCTTTGGTTGGATCATTTAGCAATCTCAGTACTGCACAGTTCATATGCATTGAATATTTTTACATTAAGAAGACATATTTCATTGTAGCTTGATTTACATTCAGATACTGTCTTGAGCACCCCATCAATGACGTATCTGACACAAAGCCACAAAAGCAGTAAAAAAAAAATTTTTTTAAATAAACACACAAACATACACACACACACACAGAGATATATATGTATACAGAGAGAGAGAAAGAGAGGTCTTCTTTGCTACTCAAATGGAGCTAAAGGTTACAGTCTGTAACCATAACACTATTCATAAAGGACAATACATCTTTCCAACAAATTTCTGAGATTTCAATTTTTTTTTGAAATGAAAAATAAGACCAAATCTTGCAAATATTACTAGGTCTTAGACCCCTTATTCTCTATTTTCCCCGCTTTCTCTCATCAGAGAGAGGTAGCTTGAACCTTAGAGACTTCCCCAGAAAAAGCTCTTTAAAAATCAAGAAGCCTGCATGAAATATGTTGGCTTCTGTCAAACACTGTACTTCAATGAAAATACACTTTAAGCTAGTGCTTGCACCTCTTCTACCGCTCTGGATAACACAGTATAATCTCAATGCTTCATTTTTTGGACCATTATTTCTTATCACCATTCTCTCACTCCCTGTTATCCAAGCCAAGGTTACTACATGTCTTTCTGCCCATATTATTTCCTGGATTCTCTGCAGTCTGTCAAGCTTGTGAATGCCTGACATATGCAGAGCAGTTCTTCTACTAAGGGGAAAGACATAAAGCTGAACTTTGCATTTCAAACAGGCAAAAACTCACATAAGCATCTGAGACCACCTCTTCTCTCCTCAATCTACTATCTGTGATTTGGCTATGCCCCTTTGAGACTTGGGTGCTTATATCTTTAGGTGGGTTCTTTTATATGCATGCCTGTATAAGGTCTGTGGGGAAAAGTTTTAGTAGAAAGGGCTACAGGGGTGTCTTCTGTGAGAAGCTGCCAGAAGCTTCCCCTGTGTCTGATGAACCCAATGCTAGCCAGCTCCTGCTGCTGGCCATCAGCACTGGTGATAGTGCCTCTGTGATGGTGCATTTAGGAAGAGGAAAAAGTTGTTGCACAGCAGCAAATGTAATGGGAGAGAGGATTGAGACTATTTAAGAGAAACAGCTCTGCAGACACCAAGGTCAGTACAGAAGGAGGGTAGAAACTGCTCCAGGTGCTAGAGCAGAGATTGCCCTGCAGCCTGTGGTGCAGACCACTGTGAGGCAGGCTATGGCCCAGCAGCCAATGGAGATCCATGGTGGAGCAGACATCCACCTGCAGCCCATGGAGGACCCCACAGTGGAGCAGGGGGATGCCTGAAGGAGTCTATGAAGCATGGGAAACCTTCACTGGAGCACTTTTTATCAGGACCTGTGGCCCATGGAGAGAGAAGCCCACACTGGAATAGGTTTGCTGGCAGGAGCTGTGACACCACAGGGGACCCACACTGGAGCAGTCTTCTGAAGGGTTGTATCCCATGCTGGAGCCCATGCTGGACCCACACTGTAACAGTTAATTTCACCTGTGCCAGTAGTTGGTGAGTGAACTCCAGTGAGATCCCTCCTCTATTCAGTTGAGAAGGGAAGTGATAGAGTGGCTTTGGTGGGCACCTGGTGTCCCGAGACAACCCACCACAAGACCTGATGGTAAGCGCTTCAGCATGGTGCACAGTGGAGAACACATAACCTAAATTTTACCAAAGGTAATGAAAATTGATGGACAATTCCAGAAATTCAAAACCTTTGACTTGAGAAAAATTATATATATTCAGTTGCTTCTCAGCACATATGCAGCACCTACATAAGGTATAATTTTCACACAAGCATGTGTGAAACAGACACTATCAACACTTGTGTGCCTCATACCTCGGAGTCTATTTCCACTTGTATTTTCCTCCTTGAGAGAAGAACAAGAAAAGTTTCCACCCTTGGTAACTTATTCCCATGCTGTCACTGCAGTGCATTATCTACTCAGCTGTGCCACTGCTGCTCTTCCTGGGATCACACTGCAAAACAGGTCACCAGAAAGCTTGCATTAAAAATGGATAAACAGCTATTATTATTATGCAGGTACAAAGTGTGCATGAGACACATACCTATTCATAATAATCCCAAGCATTGCAGAGCAGAGCATTTCAGTGATTCATTTTCCAAGGTTCCTTAGGCTTATAACCTTGGCTACAATTCAGGAGACAATGTATTATGGCACAGGAAGGGAAACAAGTTTCTAAGACTGAAAAGGCTGTCTGTGTATGTGTGTTCTTCAAAAGACATACATGTCAATGTACTTTTTTCTGCTTATTCTCACAGAAAACACTTCCTGTTTCTTTAATCTTTTTATCACCTTATCACACTCCTTGCTATCCAACACACAGGTGCTGGAGTATATCCCGAGAAAGGCAATGGAGCTGGTAAAGGGCCTGGAACACAAGTGTGATGAGGAACGGCTGAAGGATCTGAGGTTGTTTAGTCTGGAGAAAAGAAGGCTCAGGGGGGACCTTATCCCTCTCTACAGCTACCTGAAAGGATATTGTAGTGAGTGGGGGTTCAGTCTCTTCTCCCAGGTAACAAAAAGAATGAAATGAAATGGCTTCAAGTTGTATCAGGGTTTTTTTAGATTGGTTATTAGGGAAAAATTCTTCACTGAGAGGATTGTCAAAGATTGAAACAGGCTGGACAGAGAAATGGATGAGTGACCATCACTTGAGATATTTAAAAGACATGGCCTAGGTGCAAAGTTTAGTGTTTGATTTGGCAGTGTTAGGTTTGCAGTTGAACTCTATGACCTTGCAGGTCTTTTCCAATCTAACCAATTCTATGATTAAGAATTTCTCATTCTCTTTGTTTTTTCCCAGATCCACTCCAGGAAAGAAAACTTTACCAAGGGAAAAGAGTTTTAAGAAATTCTTGTACATGAACGGACATTAAATAATTGCATGTATACTAATTGGATAGGAACCCATTAATGTTAACTTAAATGAGCAAGGGAAATTTAATCATATTGCAAAGTTGTGTGATT
The DNA here is from genome assembly GCA_002631895.1 of Agapornis roseicollis. NCBI lineage: Eukaryota > Metazoa > Chordata > Aves > Psittaciformes > Psittacidae > Agapornis > Agapornis roseicollis. The sequence goes on along the minus strand of NDXB01015528.1, from coordinate 11,839 downwards.
AAATAATTATTTAATAGAGAAGATACTGAATGGACTTGGGTAATTTAGACAAGATTCTTTGACGCTTATTCCTGCCTCCCTGTGCTAAACTAAACACAAATAGGATAGTAGAAATACTTAGTTACCCTACAACCTGTTTTGTTTTATATCTACAAAACATATTTATACAGTTGATCCCTTAATAGCTGTATATTCAGACACATGTTCAAGTTAGCTTGGCTTGGTTTATGAAATGGGTCACAGTAAACCACAATTTGCACTTGCACATTCTTCAGCAAAACACAAGGTTTATGCATTAACAGAGATCTGAAGGAAGATTTTTTAAACTAACGTTCTTTACCTTATTAGTAGTGCATTCACCTCACTAATGGTCAGTTAATGCAGCAATATACTGTAACAAATTAAACCTCAGTAACAAAGTTGAGATAGGATATTGTCATGGTTTAACCCTAACTGCCAACTAAGCACAACCACTTGCTCACTCCCCCCTAGTGAGATGGGAGAGTTAATAGGAACAGTAAAAGCGAGGAAACTCTTGAGCTGTGATGGAGACAGTTTAATAAGTAAAACTAAGGCTGGCCATGCAAGCACAGAAAACCAAAGAATTCATTCACCACTTCCCATTGGCAGGCAATGGGAATTAGGTAGCCAAATATTTTTATCATTGCTGAAAAACTAAATGTGTGCTAAAAAATGAGGGTTTAGAAGTCAGAAAATTGAGCAGAGACTCAGCTGGGTTCATAAGCATGCCAACTTCTAAGCACTCTCTCTAAAGTTCTTTCTCCACCCAATCTACCATGAATATTCTGTTTAAAGTGTAATTTTTAAACACTTACTGAGAAAGCAAACCAAAAGCTATACAATAATCATTATTAAGACTCACTCAGAAAGAATAGAGATTCTGGATGAAATTATTCTGTTGTTTAGTAGAACAAAGATCTGCATCTCAGGATCCTACATACCAGGAAATTATATAGTAAGAGCAGTTAATACTGTCAGCAGTGCACTGTAGAAGGCATATGCTTACAGTTCTGTTACATTATTTTCTTTCAAAACAGGCATAAATGAAGTGGGAAGATAATGTGGAAATCTTCACTAGCTTGCATGCAGAGCTACTCAGAGATTTAGTCTTGATTATCAACCAATTTCATTAATTTCTAAGAAATTCGGGCATATCTAGGACGTGATTTTAAGGAGTTTATTTTATCTGTAGACATCATTTACAACAACTAGATACAGATACATTTTGTAGATAAAGTCACTACTGTCTCTGTCACATTCCCTAATGAATTTGGTCTCATACTGTGGATGCTCTACAGAAAGGAATATTTTGAGTGGTTCTTTATTTATAAAGATTCTAGAAAAGGACAGTTGTGGTCCAAAGCATACCTTCTAGAGACTGTTACATAAAACAGATAAAGAATACAGACAATAATAACAGTATCTATGAACATGTTAAATAAAGGAGAGCCACCTGCAGGTAGCTGATAAACATATTAAAGAAACTCATGACCATTTGCAATACTTCGTCCCCATTTATTGTCACCATTTATTGTCTGGTGAAAAAACTAGGTCCTAATTCCATTCTTCATTGTTAGTGTTCTGAGAACAATCTAAAATGGAAGTTAGTAAGCTGAGCAGGAGGTCTGTGATAGCTGAGAACATATAACACAGGTCAATGCAGAGTATTGCTGTTTTTTTTCCACTACTTTTTCCAGGTACTTTGTAGTATTTCTGTGAAATACAGAAAACAAAATAAAGCAAAAAAGAAAATACCGGAGAAAACTTTCCTCAGACATCTGTTGAAATATTTGCATTTCTTCTTTCATATTAAAGAAAAATATATAAATATGTAACAATAATAAATACATGCATATACACATACATAATGAAAACCCACTCTATAAGGTGAAGAAAGTGTACAGTTTTTTCTAACTTGTCTTTTTTCTGATCACTTAAAGAATACGAATGTTGACTGTGACATTTTAAGATCATAAATTCTGCTTTTCATATTCACAGTTTAAAAATAAAAATACATACTCCTTTTTCCCTTTTTAATGGTTAATTAGGTCACTAATCAAAAGAAATTCTTAAGAGGAAAATGAAATGTTGACATTTTGCAATTATTTGCTACTGTGAATAATACATAAACACACTACTTATGGTTAAAGTGGCTTTCAAACCCTTTTTCTACCATTAGGGCATGAACTGACTGCAGAATCAGTGTATTTTACTTGATATATTGCCACATTATCTACTTCAGTGCTTCCATTTAGTTTGGGTCACTTACATTTCATTATGCTATACCTTGGCTGAGTGCAATAAAAAAAAGTTTATTGCAACTGCAAGCTCCTAATTAAACATCAGCTGTAAACTGAGCTACCCATTACAGATTATATATATAAAAAGATTATATTCTTGGAAATCACTCTATCATGCAACATGATTAATATATATGTGTCCTTGTAAATAGGAGTTGATGTGCTATATACATAATGGATATGATTAGCTTTTTATTGAGACCCAAGACATCAAAGATAAAGGGATACATAGATTTCTCATTCAGCAATCTTGTTAAATATAATATAAGCATGTATATCCATACACAGATAACACATGCAGAAAGGTGTTTGGTTTAATATGGTGTTCTTAGCTGCTCTCACTCCCAGTGCAGATGGATTTGAACTTATAAATACATGTCCAGAGTAAAATTAACCTCATATAGAAGACTAAAAAACAAGTTAAGTCAGTGGAATAAAAATCTGTTTCATACACAGAGGAGGAAACTGCTTATCCTTTTCCTTTTCCTTATCCTTTTCCTTTTCCTTCTCCTTCTCCTTTTCCCTTTTTCCTTTTACTTTTCTTTTTCTCTTTCTTTTTCTTTTTCTTTTTCTTTTTGTCTTTCTCTTTCTCTTTCTTTTTCTTTTTCTTTTTCTTTTTCTTTTTCTTTTTCTTTTTCTTTTTCTTTTTCTTTTTCTTTTTCTTTTTCTTTCTCTTTCTCTTTCTCTTTCTCTTTCTCTTTCTCTTTCTCTTTTTCTTTTTCTTTTTCTTTTTCTTTCTTTTTCTTTTCCTTTTCCTTTTTCTTCTTCTTTTCCTTTTCCTTTTCCTTTTCCTGTTCCTTTTGCTTTTTCTTCCTTTTCCTTTTCCTTTTTTTCTTTTTTTTTATGTTTTTCTTTTTCTTAACACTCTAAGCAGTTTTCACACCTTGAAGCAGAAACTTTGGATGGAACTCATGAAGGACACATTTCAAGTTCAACTGGTATTGCAAATAGAAAATATAGTTTTAATTGGACCAATAAAAATCAGTTTAGCCTTAATTTACATATTGCATATATTAGTTCTTTTGTTTCCCAGTTGAAATACATCTTGTTAGAAAAGTTTTGATCTATGGATTTGCTTACCCCAAGACTGTAATTTTGTATAGTAAGGAATTAAAAGCAATAAACTTTAATTTCCAGCTTCTGTCCATCTTTCTTCCTGTTTATGTATCTCCTTCAATTATGCCAGTATAAACTATTTGTGGGATCATGCAGAGAAACATTTTCAGCAATTGATGTGATTTCAGAAAGTACATTTTTTTTTCTTTTTCCTTTGTTGTTTGCAAGGTCTTTTTAAATAGATTTCTCAGAGCTATGTGTATTTTATCATGTAATGGAACATAGCTCAATTACAGAAGTACATACTGAGGAAAGAGTGATGAAAGAATCCAGACTGAGATCCATGAATCATTCAATTTAATTTTAGTTCTAGTCAGTGAGGCTGCATTTTGCTGTCCATGGACCCATAAACTTATAATGCAGAAAGAAACTTCTCCTTTGGGACCTTTCAAACATAAGGTGGGAAAAGTATATGGCTAAATTAAAAATTCAGATCAAGTGTTTAATTTTGGGATGGTTTAATCTGGATTAGCATATGAGAAGATAAATTATTTCTTTTTCCCACAATAAAACCAGAAGTTTGTTACTTGGAGATGTGACAATGGGATTGAGTTGGACTGATGTAATAACCCTAAACTGTGTTATTTTCAGAATCATAGAATCATGGAATAGTTAGGGTTGGGGAGGAGCTTAAGATCATCTAGTTCCAAACCCCCTGCCATAAGCAGGGACACCTTACACTAAACCATGGCACCCAAGGCCTTGAACCCTGGCAAGGATAGAGCATTTGCAATCTCCCTGGGCAATCCATTCCAGTGTCTCATCACCCCTACACTAAAGAACTTCTTCCATATATCCAATCTAAACTTTCCCTGTTCAAGTTTTAACAGGTTACCCCTTGTCCTTTCACTACAGTCCCTAAAGAAGAGTCCCTCCACAGCAGCCCTATATGCCCCCTTCAGATACTGAAAGGCTGCTATCAGGTCTCCACACAGCCTTCTCTTCTCCAGGCTGAACAGCCCAAACTCTCTCAGCCTGTCTTCGTATGGGAGATGCTCCAGTCCCCCAATCAACTTTGTGGCCCTCCTCTGCACTTGTTCCAACACTTCATGTCCTTTTTATGTTGAAGACATCAGAACTGCACACAATACTCCTGGTGAGGTCTCCCGAGAGCAGAGTAGAGGGTCAGGATCACCTCCTTCGACTTGCTGATCACGCTCCTTTTGATGCAGCCCAGGATACGGTTGGCTTCCTGGGCTGCAAGCGCACACTGAAGCCGGCTCATGTTCATCATTGACCANCTGGTGAGGTCTCCCGAGAGCAGAGTAGAGGGTCAGGATCACCTCCTTCGACTTGCTGATCACGCTCCTTTTGATGCAGCCCAGGATACGGTTGGCTTCCTGGGCTGCAAGCGCACACTGAAGCCGGCTCATGTTCATTTTCTCATTGACCACCACCCCCAAGTTCTTCTCCGCAGGGCTGCTCTCAATCTCCTCTTTGCCCAACCTGTAGCTGTGCCTGGCATTGCTCCAACCCAGGTGTAAGACCTTGCACTTGTCATGGTTAAACTTCATGAGGTTGCATTGGCCTACCTCACAAGCATGTCAAGGTCCCTCTGGATGGCATTCCTTCCCTCCAGTGTATCCACAGAACCACACAGCTTGGTGTCATTGGCAGACTTGCTGAGGGCATACTCAATCCCGCTGTCCATGTCACCAACAAAGATGCTGAACAAGACTGGTCTAAACACTGATCCCTGAGGGACACCACTTGTCACTGGCTTCCAGCCGGATATTGAGCCGTTCACAGAATCACAGAATCCTAAGGGTTGGAAGGGGCCTCGAAGAATCATCTAGTCCAAACCCCCTGCAAGAGCAAGGTAACCTAATTACATCACACAGGAACTTGTCCAGGCAAGCCCTGAGTATCTCCAATGTCGGAGACTCCACAACTCCCCTGGTCAACCTGTTCCAGTGCTCTGTCACTCTCACAGTAAAGAAGTTTCTCCTGATGTTCACATGGAACCACCTATGCTCCAGTTTACACCCATTGCCCCTTCTCCTATCACTGAACATCACTGAAAAGAACCTAGCTTCATTATCCTGACACTCACCCTTTACATATTTGTAAATGTGCTAGCATGTGTTAGCAGGATTTCCCCTTAGTGAAGCCATGCTGGCTGCCACCAAGCACTTCATTGATTTCATGTGTTTTACTTGAAAATGGGGGCTATATTTCCCTTTTTCCAGTCATTGTAAACTTCACCTGTCTACCATGATTTATCAAATATGATGGACAGTGGCTTAGCAACTTCACTCGCCAGCTCCTTCAGGACCCGTGGATGGATTTCATCAGGTCCCATGGACTTGTGCATGTTCAGGTTCTTAAGATGGTCTCAAACCAGATCCTCTCTTACAGTGGGCCCAACATCTTCATTCTAACATTCTCTGCACCTGCCTTCCAAGTCTTGGGTGGTGCGGTCAGAGCCTTTTCGGGTGAAGACGGAGGCAAAGAAGTCATTAAGAACCTCAGGCTTCTCCAAATCCTGTGTAGCCAGTTCACCCAATAGCTTCCAGTGGGGGCCCATGCTTTCCCTAGTCTGTCTTTTATTCACAGTGTACCTATAGAATCCCTTCTTGCTATCCTCATTTTACCACAGTTCAGACTAACACACACAAAACAAATGTTCAATATTTGACCACTGAAAATCAGATTTTCATCTATGTTCATTATCTGAAAAAGTACATCTAGAGAATAAATGATAATAAATATACTTGTCTTGGAAGTTTAGCATTATGTATCTGTTGGTGCCACATTGTTCACAATGCTCAGGTGTCTGTACTCAAACTGGGGTGTTTTCAGAGTCCTGTGCTACCCCATTTAGCTGGACAATCTTTCTTCCTTACCCCCTGACTCTAATAATGGATAAGAAAGAAAAAGACATAAAAGGCATCCTCTTCCCTTTCTGTTTGGAAACACATCCAGCCTTGAAAAAAGTCATGGTAAGAGGCCTAAACTGAAGAAAGAGTAGATCAATTGTTGTTTATATGCTGACTACCTTTCTTTCTTTAGCTTGTTTAAAGCATTTTTCAATATAATCCCTACAGAGACTGTTGGTATAGTTTCCACACCCCATAGTTTCAGTTGGTAGAAGTTGTATGAAGCTATTGTAGTTTCTCCAGCTGAGCATCTGGCTCTGTTCTTCTTCAGGACTGAAATTTTAAAAGAGAGATGAGGGTTAAAAAGAGAGGTTGCTTCCATTAAAGTCTGTCTCAAACTAAAAGCAAGCTGTCATATTTAAAAACAAACAAACAAGCAAAATCCCCAAACATGGATTTGCAGTCTCTCACAGAAGTGCTGTAACAGAGACAACAGCTTGACAATGGCAGCTGCTGCATAAAGCAAAACTGAGAGGACAATGTCATTTTTAATGATTTTTTTTTTAAATGAAAAATTAAACAAAAATAAATGAGGTGTCCTAGGTATTCTCTTTTTTTTTTTTTTTTATTTATTCATTTTTTTAGAATCTGTCTCTCTGTCTTATTATCCGTAAATGGCAATGCAGGCAAACGACAGGAACATATGCTGGGAAGAGTTTGAAATTAAACAAAACAATAATTAAATAATGGAAGAGATTTTTTTTTTTTTTTTTTT